>JBAMJV010001875.1:0-115000 GCA_037951105.1 Echinarachnius parma
ACCTCCCTGGTTTTAATATTGTAATCACATCTAGTGTGTAGCTTGGTCTGGCTGACAGGGGGGGCATGCTAGATCGAGCAGGGGGATAACTCAATTTTGTATTTCAACTATTTACAATATTCTTGATTTAATTTTTTTGTGAAGAACAATTATTGGGGAAGGGGGGCACATCACTAGTAACCTGTTCCTTTTGAGATTCCGAAATCCCATAGACTCACATATAATAAGGAAGAACACAGATCTATGCCAAAGCTTTGTTTGTATTTTGCTATAACCCCAATTTAACTACATGTAAAGGACTATTTCAGCTGAAGTGCTGAGATTTTGCTACCAGATAAGATGAATTTGCACCAAAATTTACAAAAGATTTTCATAATTACCCCTCAATTAGCAGATTTATCCAAAATTAGATCAACTTTGCCTGAAATTGGTGTTTCCCTTAGGGGGAGGGGGGGGCTACAGCACTCCTAGATGTATTCTTCTCGTACGCCTTTTAAATATTACAGGAACACATTGTCGGTTAAGAAGAGTAGGGCACCAAGTCACATTTTGAACTTCAGATATAACGATGTTGTTTTGGAGCCTTGTAGAAACCCAAAAATAGCTCCATTTTATTTTTGATAAATATTTCTAAATTAATAAACATCATCTGAAATTTTGTTGGCATAACATATATGCTTCCACATACAAGACAATATAATGAACTAAATATTAAGTCAAAAATCAACTTTACGCCCTTCTCACACTCAACCGACAGCTCAATCAACATCAGTAATCATCAAACTCACTGGAGACTTGTCATTATGAATATATATATAATATAAATTTATTGGTTCAATGTTTATGACAATGTACATCTTTTGCAGTAATTACTACATACAGTAGGCTAGTACAACAAAAGTATGAGAAACATAAATGAAAAATAGAAAATACAGTCAAACCTATCCATAAAGACCACTCAACTGAGACATAAAAGGTAGTCTTTATAAGCAGGTGGTCTCTATAGACTGGTAGTAGGTAGAGCAATTTGACTGTACATTATACATTATGAGAAATAACTATCATGACAACTAATTTCTTTAATAATTAGTTGTGTATAAAGTAATAACATAAGTACTTGTGAAAATAAAGGATTCTATTAATTTGATGATCTTGAAGTGACTTCAAGTTGACAATTTATTGTAACTTATGGACTTAACCATACGTTAATTTATTTTCATTTGTTACAGATTACAGAATCACTTGTTAATTATCTATACAATGACTGGAAGCGGTTGCATGATCTCTCCATGCATCATACATGTATAATTTGATTAACATATTCATGTACATATGCTGTGCTTCAATGCTAAACATAACTGATTGACATAAAAGAAGAGTAGCACAACAAAACCTGGACAAAATTTGATTTTCATTTAAATACAAAAACCTACAGTAGAGCCGATAGATTTCAACGTCCCCAGAAAGCAATGGGCGACACTTCATGCAAGATCGAGGACAGCCCGTCATCTCCATCAATTAAAAATGACAGATAGCTCAGCATGTGGGAACCTAGCCCAGACAGTGCAGCATGTGGTAAATGACTCCCCCTCTCTGATGTTCCCCCATGATGGTTTTAAGGGGATGCATCAAATAGATGCTGCAATGACTGGGCTTACTTATTAAACTTAGACTCTACAACATAGACCTGGCATACAATACATGATATGTTGTACAAAACAAAAACAATGGAATTGTGTCCAGGAAGAGAAAGTTTGTAATTTACTCAAAGCAGATGCTGCTCTAACCTGGCTCAGACTCGGTTATATGTGTCAAATACACTAACAAAAAAATTGATTTGTGTGGAATGGTACTAAAAAGCCTGAAATTCTAGGTGACCAGGGGGGTGTTTCACAAATATTTTAAGTTGAACTTAATTCTAAGTTTGACCTAAAATTATGGAAAGCAATTAGTTCATTTTTACAATTGTTAAAAGTGTTAATTTTAAAAGGCATACATTTTGATAAAAATCAGTAATCTTTGTTATTATCTAGGACTAGGAGCCTTGAAGTTATTGATATAAATTTTGTTGGTAGTCTCAAATACTTGCATTTTATGCTATTGAATATGTTTTATTCCAAGGCTACAAATAATTTTAGTTTCAACTTAGAATTTAAGTTTACCTTAGTATCTTAGTGAAACACCCCAGAGCCTGAATTCTGCCAGAAAACTGGTATACATGGCCTAGCAAATAAGATTCAAGCATTCTAATGCGGAACCTCATTATACAGAGTTGTGATATAACAAAACCCACATAACAAGGTAATTCTGCTAGTCCAAGCTCTTTATATTCTTTTTAAAAATAAATATAATAAGTCAAATGTCCTAAGGACATCGTTATAATGAGGTCCACTGTAGTTTATGCCCTGTACGCTACAGTTGATTCTAAGCTGATGTTCAGGGCTTGGGATTATTAATGACTGCAAATTAGAAAGTTAGATGAGCAATCTACATAGTATCCACTATCCAGTATCAGGGATGCCAACAAGCTACGTGTTGAGAGCCTGAAAACTGGAAATTGCTCAAATGAGCCTGCATTCCTAGGTAACCAGGGCCTGACTCTTCAGGCTTTTGCCTGAAAACTGGTATCCTTATATATAAAGAACCTGCTAGGTTTGAAAGCTTGGCTCTAATTGACTTTGATGCCATTAGCATTTTATAGCGGAGAAGCATTTTTTTTTATATCCAGTATATAGTCAGTGTTCATTCATTTCAATCTTGAATCTTCAGAATATTCTTCTTCTCCAAGTCTTCCATTTCTTTCATCAGTGAAGCTACATTGTATCTCAGCTCATGGAACTTGGAAATAGGCACCTGCGTGGAAAATTCAGAAAAAAGAAATAACAAATTTATCACGGCTATTTATTAAATGAAGGAGAAACACAACACACCATACTATATTACATGTTTATCTCAGCTCGTGGAACTTGTAGATATTTGCTAAAATGTCAGTCTAACAATCATTTCCCCCAAAATGTAACATACACAGATATACATAACCATCATGCTTCAAACGTTTCACCTATAAACAGTATACAGTATAAAAAAGGATTTTCCCCTTAGGTTTGTTAACACCCCCCCCCCCCCCCCCCCACCATGTAAAACATGTATATCTTAGCTCGTGTAACTTACAAATTATCACTTTCATTCTACATATTTGCTAAAATGTTGATCTTACAATCATTTCCCCTAAAATGTAACATACACATACAGTATATACATAACCATCATGCTTCAAATGTTTCCCCTATAAACAGTGGCATACGTGGTCGGCACACCTTATGTGTTTATTTATTTATATTTTTTATTAAAAATATTTTACCCTTAGGTTGGTTATTAACAACCCCCCCCCCCCCCCCGGCCCGGCCCCATCGGCACTACACTACTGCCAATACTGCCAAACAGCAGCATTTCTTTTCAATGATTTCTTGAATCTGTACGTACAAGTTCTCTTAGCACAGAGCTAAATATATCTCAGGCCAGGGCATCTAGATAATATGCAAGGCACTCTCCCGATTGCCTGGCGCAAGTAACAATTTATGCTTGGCAAGTACGATTTCATAAATGGGTTTTCCTTTGCCCAATTGAGCAACTAACATTGCTACAAGAGAAAATTTTAATTTTGTATATCTCATCTAGAAACAAGTGAGAAAATTTGCCAAGCAGAACAAGCTACCTTGTGTGATTAATTGTGACCTTACATCACAAAACGACCAATAAGTCGGACTATTGTCATATTTGGACTAAGCAAACACTCTCAAAATAATCGCCAAATATTTTGAAAATGGCTGAAGAATTTTTAAACTAAGGGAGAAACGGGCCGCTTAAAATATCAGTGTCCATTTAAGCACTGTAATAATATCATATCTATTAGATGAAAAATAATATTTAAAGATGATTTCCGATGCTCAAAATTTCACAGAAGGTAGATTAAGATATGTTTATTCAGGAAATACCAAAATCCCAAATCTCATATTCCAAACAAAATTTGACTATTTTAGCTAATAAAAGATGAACTACCACAGCGACATAACGGTCGTTTTGTGGTGTAAGGTCACAATTGTTCTTTTGTTTCACATCATTTTAGGGGGCAGGTTCATTTACTGCTTGGGCAAGTAGAAACAAAGGAGTGTGAAGGCTTGTAATATTAACTAACCTCAAAATTGTGAATGTTCCCATCGCTCAGCGTCATCTCTGCCATGATGGTCGGTTCAAGAGACCTACTCAGAGCACTGTCAACAGAGGGAGACATACAGATAACATACAGGCAACTCTAAAAAAACAACCCACATATATAATACAGTGGAACCTAGTTATAAAGAGCTCTGATATAACAAAACCCTCTTATAACAAGGTACTGGTACAAGCTTATTATATTATTTTGCTTTTTTTGCTCATTTACTAAATAAACAAGATAATTGTAATGATCCCAAGTTCCTCGTTATGACGAGGTTCCACTGTAATTGCATAACAATAAGCTTGTGAGAGGCCTTTGTAATGCTATGAAAATTTACATTTTGATTTTTTTACTGACAAGTGCCAGGTTTTGCTATAGCCGGTCACAATCTGTAAATTGTAAATTGTTGCTACTTAATCAAAACTTTCTGATTGCTAAGAGCAACCTTTTGCTAATGAAGTTTTCATCCAAAATAAATCATTACTTGGCACCTGATATAACAAAATAAAAAAAAACATCAATATAGTTTACAAACAGGGATTGCCCTACGAGGTCTGAGTGCCAATGGCCACCAGACATTTCATTTGGCCACTAAACAATCTTGTACTGGCCAACTAATGATCTACAATACACAAATTTATGGTTGGAGTTTATCTGATGTGTCCTTTTGGCCACCTGAAAGAAAATCTAAAGGGAGAGCCCTGACAACTAATTTCATTGTGAGTACATCATTGCATCACAAAGAGGTTGTATTACCTGGTTGATATGGCAACATCCACTCTCCACCTGAAGTTGTCTAGTCTGGGGAATCTGGCTCTGCACCTGTTGAGGGCCTCATCAATAGATGCTCTCCTGTATCACATAGTAAGGATAATAATAATCATACAAAAGAAATACAAATAAATGAAATGAATCATATATAATAATAATAATAATAATAATAATCACAATAATGGTGGTGGTGGTAGTGTTGGTGGTGGTGGGGGTAGTGGTGGTGGTGGTGGTGGTGGTGTTGTTGGTGTTGGTGATGATGATGATGATGATGATGATGATGATGATGATGATGATGATGATGATGATGATGACGACGATGATGACTAATGAAACAAGTCAAATGTTTAGATTATTTCAATTCAAAATCATGCCTCTGATCAATTACAATGACAAAATCAAAAAGCCTAATGCATGAGTTTGAGATTTCTGTTAAAATTAAACCTGATTACATTTATTTTAAGTTTTGATGTGGCACTTGAGAAATTAGGTAAACTTAATTTCAACTTTGAAAGAAAAGAATGATGATGATGATGATGATGATATTATGAAAAGACAATTTAAACCGAAAACTCAATGAAGATCCTATAATATGCATATTGTACCTCTTCTGAAAGCTGAGAACATACTGAGCATGAAAAAGTTAATTTTGAAGCCCTAACACCGCCCAGAAAAAAATTAAAAGCAAATTTAAACTCTTATTCTGAACCCCGATTTTCGCCGTTTGACGGCGATTTGGTGCAGAGAAATTTGATGACGTCACAGGTAGAATAGGCCCAAACCATGCACGGCCGCTGATGGTAGAGCGGCACCCGTTGCCTCCCCCAACGATCCCCCAGTCCAGCGAGCGCGAGTAATGCTGCCCTGCTCAATCGATAGAACGCCGTCCTTGTCAATATCATTTTTCTTGTTAGATTTGACCTGAAATCTGCAAAATCGGAGAATGGTGGAAATGTCTGAAGGAAGTGAAGATTTCAGGCATGGTTTTGAGGTGGAAATCGCGAGTTCGCCAGTATCGACAAAGTTGAATTCGAGTCGCAAAGTCGGGAAAAGGTGCATGGCGTATGGTAGATCGACAAATCTATCACTTTCATGCCCTCTTTGACTTTGACATTATATTGTATTTTTCTCTGTCGGCATTCTAAGCCGACAGTGAAAAATAACTATAATAATGTCAAAGAGGCCATGAAAGTGATAGATTTGTCGATCTGGCGTATGACTGTGGCAATTGTATAGCGAATTGCACCATGTCCATGCACAGTTTGCCGGGGAAGATGCTGGGGGAAAGGGCGCATTGAAACCCGCACTCCGGTGTCGGCACGCTGGCCCGGCGCTAGCTGGCCGTGCCGGGCTCGTGAAGAGTACCCTACGAAACACATATGTAACGTACCCAAAATCAACTAAATCTTCAAAAATTGCTCAAATAATGGTCATGATTTCAAAGTAGTTATCTTTTTTTACCTGTTCTGTGTAACTACTTTGAAATCATGACCATAATTTGAGCAATGGTCGAAGATTTAGTTGATTTTGGGTACATTACATTTGTGTTTTGTATGGTACTATTCACGAGTGCGTCACGGGCAGCTAGCGGCGTAGCGTGCCGACACCGGAGTGCGGGTACAATAGTGAACTAGCGTCAAAAATCTCCCAAATCCCGTCATCATTGTCGCTGTCTGATGAATCATTCCTGTCCTCTTCTTCATCTTCTTCGGAAAAATCCATTGCGAAACTCAGTTCGAGAGTATTTTCCTCCATTTTCCTCGAAATAAAACTGTCCAGCTCGATCGTACGTTATCAAAAAGTAATACACAACACCGTATAATGCACGGGCATCGCTTTGCTTGATCAGCTGATCGGCCGGGCCCGTTCTACCGATGACGTCACGATTTTCAGGCCGATCGTTGAGCGAATTTCAGTCTCGGAGACTGCTCACTTTTGCCCCAATTTCGAAGACTTTTTTAGTCAAATTTCAACATTTTTATCGCGGATTAAGTTAATATCCTTAGAAAAAATAACATTTCCTTCACAAACATACCAAATTTTGCCAATTTGAAAGTCAACGAGGGTTCGGTTTAATTAAAACACAATTTAGGGATGAGTAATTTGTTGTTTCGGGCAGCAACAATTTACAAGAAATTGTTTACTTGGAAATTGTTTTACTTGCCAACTGGGCCTCTGGCAAAAAATCCTTGCAATCATTTTTAGTATACCCTCATTCTAAAAAAATAATTGAGTTATGAAAGAACTTACTTTGGTCCATAAACTGCACTAGCAAAGTCTGCGATGAATTCTGCTGGTATCCTGCATGAAAGATAGTTACAAGAAATTGACTTTAATCAAAATCATTGGAAAGTATTCAAAGATATTTAACGTAATTGTTTTTTTTTTCACTTTTACTCAACATATCTATATGATACAAGATTTAGATACTTTATAGGCTAGTATCAAATCAAATTGATGAATGTAAAACAATTCTACGCCCAAGTATGAAAGATAGATCATCTTTAGCATGGATGATTGTATCATTCTAATGCAAAGATTTGGTTTTAAATATTAGAGAAGTGAGTTTTGAGCTGGGTAATTTGATGTGAACAATACTTACTTTAGATCTGCTAAGTCTGTCTTGAAGATCTAAGAGAAAAGAGAAAATAAAGAAACAAAATTACTGAGGCCACCTATACAGGGTGGCCCCCAAAAAACGGAACGGGGCACTTCCTAAAATAAAGTAACAAAATGAACATGTCCATCGGATAGAGTGTCCTTTCCAATGAACAACGATACCAAGAAAAGTAATTTTGGACGTGTAGTTTTTGTTTTAGGGCGCTTCGAGTGAGACCATGTCAGATTCCTATTTTTGTCAATTTTTACCAAGTCAGTGTCTGATAAATGAGACTTACTGCCCGTCATACTATTGACCAATTATGCCCATTCTCTCGGCACCGCTCGGCACACAGCTGAATGCACACTAACAATGGCGCACAGAATACTCGCGTGTTCAATGGTATGTCGGGCAGTAAGTCTCATTTATCAGGCACTGACTTGGTAAAAATTGACAAAAAAGGGAACCTGACATGGTGTTACTCACAGCGCCCTAAAACAAAAACCACACAACCAAAATGACTGTTCTTGGTATTATTGTTCATTGGAAAGGACACCCTATCCGATGGACATAATAATTTTGTTACTTTATTTTGGGAAGTGCCCCGTTCCTTTTTTTTTGGCCACCCTGTATAGTACTGTAACAAACATATTTGCTTTCATATAATTAAAGAAACTATGAGAATATAAAGTTTTACAAAATATATATATTTTTAAAACAATTTTTGTATAGAAATTTGACACCAGTTATTAAATTGATCCTAACAAATACATAACACATTAAAATTAATTTTAAAAATTTTATAATAGAAGTTTATTAAAACACAATTTCATATTTTCAGTTAAGTTTCAGTTCAGCTTCAGTCTATTTACCATGTCTAAAATATAATAACATGTAAAATTAGAGTATGATTAAACCAAGCTCCCTCTGTATTCGGATATTTTAATATAGCACAACATTACAGAATATATTTGCAGGGTTTATCACTCCATTTTGTCAAATTTGACTGATTTGTGACCTCATCGTAAATAAATAAATAAATAATTTACCTCTTGTTTAAGTGATGTCTGTGATAGTCTGTATGCTGCGGTAAGAAGGCTCAGTATTCCAGAGTACACAACAGACAATGTCTCACAAGTCTGTCCACTATCATTGGCAAGATTGGGGAAAAAGTCGTCACCAACAACATTTCCTTCAAATGACGAGACGGCAGCTGAAGAAAAGACAGGCAGGAAGGCCGAAGGTTAGAGTCGACATTTAAGTCGAGACATTTTAAGCTTCAGGCCCTTCAGGGTTATTTTTAAATTGGTAAATATCATGTCAAACTTAAAGTACACATTATGAACCACTTTGCTAGTATTGTAGTAAAGCTTTTCATTTCATCCCGTAATCAATTCAATGGCAATGCAGTAAGTAATTTGTATTTTTAATTTTAAGCCTGATTTAAAATTATCAGGACATTTTCAATTTTTCATTGACATAATTATTTATTCATAATTTAGTCCATTAGTGATCACCTTATTTCCACAATTACTACAATATATTAAAATGCTTGTTTATGATAATGAAACAATAAATGAAATTCAATCTTTGACTTTGTGTGTTTAGTTGCCCATTTACTTACATGACTTACGCAAAAGTTAACACGCGGGACTATCTGACCTTAATTGCAATGAAACTTACCTTTCAGAAGCTCTCTGAATGTCGATTTATCGATGCCTTTCAGCAATTTTACCATAGATTTAACTTCTTGTGGTACTTTAGATGCAACAAACAAACTCCGATCGCCTGCAAATCCTCCAGAACCACCTACAAACGATGGGAGTGCCATTTTGATGCTGGGGAAATATCACATGATCGATTGACTCGTAATGGTTTTTAATCGATTATGAGTTAGTTGCAATAAACAGGATTTTATTTCTTCGTTATGAACAGTATTTTTTTCTCCAATCATCAAAATAAAGATTTAATTACACTTATTATGTACAAACATAGAATAAAATTAATGTTCATCCCTCATTCTCGTGATTTATTCGCAACACATTTTAAAAATCCCTACTTTTATCCAAACATTTCATAATTTAACATTACTAGTATATAACACTATAACAATAATTCACCATCATCTTCAAGCTTCAAACCTGCTGGACAATATAATTTCAAACTAAATTACGTCGCTTTATCCTTTCCATATTGTTTGTCACCATACAAATATAAAACGGTTTCATCCTTTCTCCTGTTTTCAGTTTGGAATAGCATGATAGGGGTCTTATAAACCATCTATTATGTTTCCAATACAAAAATATATTTTTTAAATATAACATTTAAATAAATATTGCTCAATTTCTTTGCTTTCACTATAGAACAAAGAGACAGTGTATCTTGTTCATTCAGTACTAAAAAAATAGTTATATTTCAAATTTGCTATCAAGGATGCCTCCCATAATATTTGAATAAAAAACACAAAATAAAGTAATATGTAGGGGCCTATAAGTACGCCCCAAATAATCCCAGTGGAGGAATCCTAGTCCCGATCATAGAGTTGATATAAGCCCGGGGGGGGGGGGGGGGGGGGGGGGGCACTCGAATTATTTTTTTGACAGGGGGTGTGCCGCACCCGTGCCACAGCGGAACTCTGAAATGGGGGTCTTAAGAGCTGACTACAAGCACAAACTATATAGGGTCTTTGGAGCTACAAAAACCCTGAAACCGGAGTTAAGGCCGGGTCTAAGGAGCAGAATAAAACTACAAAATAAGTGGACATGGAGCTACCAAAGACCTACCCCAGGTCGAAAAAAACAGTTGAAAATTAGTTGCCAACTGGTACCAGTTGATACCACCAGTTGGCCAACTGGTTTCAATATGGAAATTGGTACACTGGAATCAACTGGAATCAATTGGAATCGAGTAAGAATCCAGTAAGGCTTACCAGTAAGAAGACCAGTTAAAGTAGTTGGTTCTAACTGGTATTTTGAATTGGTTTCAACTGGCATTTTCTATTGGTTTTAACTGGACTGCTCCATCTATCCATTTATCTTTACTGGGAACCGGGAATGTAAACTGCTACCGCTTGATGCCAGTTAAAACCAGTAAAAACCAGTTGAATTTCCAACTGGTTTCAACTGGTTTCAACTGTTTTTTCGACCTGGGACGGAAACACTCAAATGGTTGTCCAAGGAGCTGACTAAAAGAAGAAAAATGGACTTGGCGCTACTCAACTTACTACCTAGCCAAGTCATTCCCAGGGTCTATGGAGCGGGCAATTTTTGAAAATCTTGAGAGCGGCAAGTCGGGTGTGAAAACGGGGGGTCTTGAAAACGGCACATACCCGTCTTACATTATACATGAGTGCCCCCCCCCCCCCCCCGGATATAAGTTATTCATTATGGAGCAATTTTCTATCTCCTAGTCCTATGGGGATGTAATAAGGGGATCAGTATCATTGCCCCCCATAGGCCCTACATGGTCCTGCACTACTTGGCACCTGTCAATAACTTGAATTTTAAGGGTCAACGGACATAGCCTATATACTTGTACGTCCCAATGCTCGACAGCTTCTATTCAGTATAATTGGAAATTTAATTTGAAAGTATAATTGATAATTATTATCATATTGTTAGATAATAACTAGGTACATAGAGTGATTCGGGCGCAAATAATCACGATGTTATCAAACAACAACAACAACAACAACAACAACAACAACAACAACAACAACACTTTGTGCAAGTTTGTGGGAATGACACCCATACGCGAAAAACGAGTGGTCAAAAGCCTATCTCTTTCAATTCGATTTTCACAGCTGATCCGATATCGATACGTAAGCACGTGATCGATCACGTGCTCATCCATCTTATCAGCGCGTACCGAAGTTGAGCCGAGTTGCTGCTAAAATGGCGAGTTCTTCCGTGGGTCGTGATGAGGTTCTTCAGAAAACTGAGGTAAGCTAATACTTATTGGCTTCCTACATCATTAAACTGGCATATATTAGAGTTATCTTCGAGATGTGTAAAGATTAGGCGACTTTTATTAGCGTCAGTGTTTGATGTGTAAAGACGTTCGTGCAGTCTTCAGCAGCTCTTGAAGCAGGCCGTAAAACGCGTAGCCGTAAAATTTGAAGTTGACGGTAGTTTTCAAGGATTCATCGAAACGTGACCGGTAGTGTGATTGCCGTTTTGAAGATGGTGCATATACTGTAGTGATCTTAAGTGTATAGGAATAGCTACGGGATGAGGCATAGTACAATGCTAAAGTGATCATGGTGATTGGTGGGATCTGATAGCGACTCTATACGGGATGAGGCATAGTAATTTGACCAAGAATCGGCCGGGGGGAGGGGTGGGGGGGGGGAGAGGGGGGAGGGGGGTGTAATTTTTTACTCCCTCACCAGTTTTGAATAGGATTTGTAAATCGTACTTCGGTGTGGAGTATTTCGGGAACTTACAGGTAAATTACCTCATATGAGAGCATTAAATATGAACAGATTATGGGACTAGTGTCGAGAGGGGGGAAGAGGTAGGGCATAGCAAGTTTTCATAGATGGTTAGGGGGAGCCAAGGGGGGGGGGGGGGGTAGGTCAGGATAAGGGAATATAAAGCAGTATATATTACCTCCTTGGTTTTAGGTTTTTTAAAATTAAATATGAACAGATTATGGGACTAGTGTCGAGAGGGGGGAAGGGGTAGGGCATAACAAGGTTTCAAGGATGGTTAGGGGGAGCCAAGGGGGGGGGGGGTAGGTCTGGATAAGGGAATATAAAGCAGTATATATTACCTCCTTGGTTTTAGGTTTTTAAAATTAAATATGAACAGATTATGGGACTAGTGTCGAGAGGGGGGAAGGGGCAGGGCATAACAAGGTTTCATGGATGGTTAGGGGGAGCCAAGGGGGGGGGGGGGGTAGGTCTGGATAAGGGAATATAAAGCAGTATATATTACCTCCGTGGTTTTAGGTTTTGTTTTATTAAATATGAACAGATTATGGGACAAGTGTCGAGAGGGGGGAAGAGGGGGGGGGGGGGGGGGCATAACAAGGTTTCATGGATGGTTAGGGGGAGCCAAGGGGGGGGGGGTAGGTCTGGATAATGGAATATAAAGCAGTATATATTACCTCCTTGGTTTTAGGTTTTTTATTAAATATGAACAGATTATGGGGCATAACAAGGTTTCATAGATGGTTAGGGGGAGCCAAGGGGGGGGGGTAGGTCTGGATAAGGGAATATTAAGCAGTATATATTACCACCGTGGTTTTAGGTTTTGTTTTATTAAATATGAACAGATTATGGGACTATCGCGAGAGGGGGGGGGGGGGAAAGGGGGGGGGAGCATAACAAGGTTTCATGGATGGTTAGGGGGAGACAAGGGGGGGGGGTAGGTCTGGATAAGGGAATATAAAGCAGTATATATTACCTTCTTGGATTTAGTTTTTTTTATATTAAATATGAACAGATTATGGGACTAGTGTCGAGAGGGGGGAAGGGGGGGGGGCATAACAAGGTTTCATAGATGGTTAGGGGGAGCCAAGGGGGGGGGGGGGGTAGGTCTGGATAAGGGAATATAAAGCAGTATATATTACCTCCGTGGTTTTAGGTTTTGTTTTATTAAATATGAACAGATTATGGGACTAGTGTCGAGAGGGGGGAAGGGGGGGGGGGGGAGGCATAACAAGGTTTCATGGATGGTTAGGGGGAGCCAAGGGGGGGGGGGGGGGTAGGTCTG
Organism: Echinarachnius parma; assembly: GCA_037951105.1. NCBI lineage: Eukaryota > Metazoa > Echinodermata > Echinoidea > Clypeasteroida > Echinarachniidae > Echinarachnius > Echinarachnius parma. The sequence goes on from JBAMJV010001875.1 coordinate 13,304, forward strand.
GATAAGGGAATATAAAGCAGTATATATTACCTCCGTGGTTTTAGGTTTTGTTTTATTAAATATGAGCAGATTATGGGACTAGTGTTGAGAGGGGGGAAGGGGCAGGGCATAACAAGGTTTCATGGATGGTTAGGGGGAGCCAAGGGGGGGGGGGTAGGTCTGGATAAGGGAATATAAAGCAGTATATATTACCTCCGTGGTTTTAGGTTTTGTTTTATTAAATATGAAATGATTATGGGACTAGTTTTCGAGAGGGGGGGAAGAGGGGGGGCATAACAAGGTTTCATGGATGGTTAGGGGGAGCCAAGGGGGGGGGGGGGGTAGGTCTGGATAAGGGAATATAAAGCAGTATATATTACCTCCTTGGATTTAGGTTTTTTTAAATTAAATATGAACAGATTATGGGACTATCGCGAGAGGGGGGAAGGGGTAGGGCATAACAAGGTTTCATGGATGGTTAGGGGGAGCCAAGGGTAGGGGGGGGGGTCTGGATAAGGGAATATAAAGCAGTATATATTACCTCCTTGGTTTTAGGTTTTGTTTTATTAAATATGAGCAGATTATGGGACTAGTGTTGAGAGGGGGGAAGGGGGGTAGCATAACAAGGTTTCATGGATGGTTAGGGGGATCCAAGGGGGGGGGGGGGTAGGTCTGGATAAGGGAATATGAAGCAGTATATCTTACCTCCTTGGTTTTAGTTTTTTTTAAATTAAATATGAACAGATTATGGGACTAGTGTCGAGAGGGGGAAGGGGGGGGCATAACAAGGTTTCATAGATGGTTAGGGGGAGCCAAGGGGGGGGGGGGGGTAGGTCTGGATAAGGGAATATTAAGCAGTATATATTACCACCGTGGTTTTAGGTTTTGTTTTATTAAATATGAACAGATTATGGGACTATCGCGAGAGGGGGGGGGGGGGGGGAAGGGGGGAGCATAACAAGGTTTCATGGATGGTTAGGGGGAGCCAAGGGGGGGGGGGGGGGGTAGGTCTGGATAAGGGAATATAAAGCAGTATATATTACCTTCTTGGATTTAGTTTTTTTTAAATTAAATATGAACAGATTATGGGACTAGTGTCGAGAGGGGGGAAGGGGGGCATAACAAGGTTTCATAGATGGTTAGGGGGAGCCAAGGGGGGGGGGGGGTAGGTCTGGATAAGGGAATATAAAGCAGTATATATTACCTCCGTGGTTTTAGGTTTTGTTTTATTAAATATGAACAGATTATAGTGTCGAGAGGGGGGAAGGGGGGGGGGCATAACAATGTTTCATAGATGGTTAGGGGGAGCCAAGGGGGGGGGGGGGGTAGGTCTGGATAAGGGAATATAAAGCAGTATATATTACCTCCGTGGTTTTAGGTTTTGTTTTATTAAATATGAACAGATTATGGGACTAGTGTCGAGAGGGGGGGAAGGGGGGGGGGGAGGCATAACAAGGTTTCATGGATGGTTAGGGGGAGCCAAGGGGGGGGGGGTAGGTCTGGATAATGGAATATAAAGCAGTATATATTACCTCCTTGGTTTTAGGTTTTTAAAATTAAATATGAACAGATTATGGGACTAGTGTCGAGAGGGGGGAAGGGGCAGGGCATAACAAGGTTTCATGGATGGTTAGGGGGAGCCAAGGGGGGGGGGGGGGGTAGGTCTGGATAAGGGAATATAAAGCAGTATATATTACCTACGTGGTTTTAGGTTTTGTTTTATTAAATATGAAATGATTATGGGACTAGTGTCGAGAGGGGGGGAAGAGGGGGGGGGGGGGCATAACAAGGTTTCATGGATGGTTAGGGGGAGCCAAGGGGGGGGGGGGGTAGGTCTGGATAAGGGAATATAAAGCAGTATATATTACCTCCTTGGATTTAGGTTTTTTAAAATTAAATATGAACAGATTATGGGACTATCGCGAGAGGGGGGAAGGGGTAGGGCATAACAAGGTTTCATGGATGGTTAGGGGGAGCCAAGGGTAGGGGGGGGGGTCTGGATAAGGGAATATAAAGCAGTATATATTACCTCCTTGGTTTTAGGTTTTGTTTTATTAAATATGAGCAGATTATGGGACTAGTGTTGAGAGGGGGGAAGGGGGGTAGCATAACAAGGTTTCATGGATGGTTAGGGGGATCCAAGGGGGGGGGGGGGTAGGTCTGGATAAGGGAATATGAAGCAGTATATCTTACCTCCTTGGTTTTAGTTTTTTTTAAATTAAATATGAACAGATTATGGGACTAGTGTCGAGAGGGGGAAGGGGGGGGGCATAACAAGGTTTCATAGATGGTTAGGGGGAGCCAAGGGGGGGGGGGGGTAGGTCTGGATAAGGGAATATTAAGCAGTATATATTACCACCGTGGTTTTAGGTTTTGTTTTATTAAATATGAACAGATTATGGGACTATCGCGAGAGGGGGGGGGGGGGGGGAAGGGGGGGAGCATAACAAGGTTTCATGGATGGTTAGGGGGAGCCAAGGGGGGGGTAGGTCTGGATAAGGGAATATAAAGCAGTATATATTACCTTCTTGGATTTAGTTTTTTTTAAATTAAATATGAACAGATTATGGGACTAGTGTCGAGAGGGGGGAAGGGGGGGCATAACAAGGTTTCATAGATGGTTAGGGGGAGCCAAGGGGGGGGGGGGGGGTAGGTCTGGATAAGGGAATATAAAGCAGTATATATTACCTCCGTGGTTTTAGGTTTTGTTTTATTAAATATGAACAGATTATGGGACTAGTGTCGAGAGGGGGGGGAAGGGGGGGGGGGGCATAACAAGGTTTCATGGATGGTTAGGGGGAGCCAAGGGGGGGGGGTAGGTCTGGATAAGGGAATATAAAGCAGTATATATTACCTCCTTGGATTTAGGTTTTTTTAAATTAAATATGAACAGATTATGGGACTATCGCGAGAGGGGGGAAGGGGTAGGGCATAACAAGGTTTCATGGATGGTTAGGGGGAGCCAAAGGGGGGGGGGGGTAGGTCTGGATAAGGGAATATGAAGCAGTATATTTTACCTCCTTGGTTTTAGTTTTTTTTTAATTAAATATGAACAGATTATGGGACTAGTGTCGAGAGGGGGGAAGGGGTAGGGCATAACAAGGTTTCATGGATGGTTAGGGGGAGCCAAGGGGGGGGGGAGGGGTAGGTCAGGATAAGGGAATATAAAGCAGTATATATTACCTCCTTGGTTTTAGGTTATTTCTAATTAAATACGAACAGATTATTTGACTAGTGTCGAGAGGGGGGAAGGTGTACGGCATAACAAGGTTTCATGGATGGTTAGGTGGAGCCAAGGGAGGGGGGGGGGGGGCTGGATAAGGGAATATGAAGCAGTATATATTACCTCCTTGGTTTTAGTTTTTTAAATTAAATATGAACAGATTATGGGACTAGTGTCGAGAGGGTGGAAGGGGGGGGGGCATAACAAGGTTTCATGGATGGTTAGGGGGAGCCAAGGGTAGAGGGGGGGGGGGGGTAGGTCTGGATAAGGGAATATAAAGCAGTATATATTACCTCCGTGGTTTTAGGTTTTGTTTTATTAAATATGAGCAGATTATGGGACTAGTGTTGAGAGGGGGGAAGGGGGGTGGCATAACAAGGTTTCATAGATGGTTAGGGGAGCTAAGGGGAGGGGGAGGGGTAGGTCTGGATAAGGGAATATAAAGCAGTATATATACTCCTTGGTTTTATGGTTTTAAATAAATATGAACAGATTATGGGACTAGTGTCGGAATGGGGAAGGGGGAGGGCATAACAAGGTTTCATGGATGTCTAGGGGGAGCCGGGGGGGGGGGGGGGGGTAGGTCTTGATAATGGAATATAAAGCAGTTTATATTACCTCCTTGGTTTTAGTTTTTTTTTTTTTTTATTTAAATATTAACAGATTATGGGACTAGTGTCGAGAGGGGGTAGGTGGAGGGCATAACAATGTTTTATGGATGGCTAGGTGGAGCCAAGGGAGGGGGGGGGGGGGGTCTGGAAATGGAATATAAAGCAGTATATATTACCTCCTTAAAAACCGATGTCAATACCAATAAATGTATTTTATTGGAATGTATGGCAATACAAAAAAATTAAATAAAATACTTAGACGACGGGGGCCAAGTAGAGACCTATGGATTTCGATTTATTGATTATTAATTGACATCTGAGAAGTGGTGGCCTCCTGGCCCCAACCGTTTCATTGCTTTAAAACCGATGTCAAGGAAATATATACCAATAGATGTATTTTATTGGAGTATACAGCAATACAAACAATTAAATAAAATACTCTGACGTCTGAGGCAGGACCTATGTATTTAATTGTATTGATTATAAATTGACATCTGAGAAGTGGTGGCCTCCTGGCCCCAGCCGTTTCATTGCTTTAAAACCGAGGACAAGGAAATATATAGCAATATATGTATTTCATTGGAGTATATAGCAATACAAAAAAATTAATTAAATACTTAGACGGCTGAGGCCAAGTAGGGACCTATGTATTTCCATTTATTGATTATCAATTGACATCTGAGAAGTGGTGGCCTTCTGGCCCTAGCCGTTTCATTGCTTTACAAACGATGTCAAAGAAATTTTTACCAATATATGTATTTTATTGGAGTATATAGCAATACAAAGATATACATTAAATACTTAGACGGCGGGGGCCAAGTAGGGACCTATGGATTTCGATTTATTGATTATTAATTGACATCTGAGAAGTGGTGGCCTCCTGGCCCCAACCGTTTCATTGCTTTACAAACGATGTCAAGGAAATATTTACCAATATATGTATTTTATTGGAGTATATAGCAATACAAAAACATAAATTAAATACTTAGACGGCTGAGGCCAGGTAGGGACGTATGTATTTCATTTTATTGATTATCAATTGACATCTGAGAAGTGGTGGCCTCCTGGCCCCAGCCGTTTCATTGCTTTAAAACCGATGTCAAGGAAATATTTTCCAATAGATGTATTTTACAGTGTTGTATCCGAGTCCACCCCAATCCGAGTCCGAGTCCAGACTGTCCGAGTCCGAGACGGAGACCGAGTCCAGACCATCCGAGTCCGAGTCCGAGTCCGAGTCCAGACCATCCGAGTCCGAGACCGAGTCCGAGTCCAACTCTTTTTTTTTATTAATTATTTTTATTTTACATTGATTCATTTTCTTTTCCAAAAGGCAATGTGTGGATATGTGTCACATAATATGCACGCATTAAAGGGGGTAGTTTAGTTTTGGTAGAGAGGGCGCTGCACATCACAATTTCTTTGTGAGGTAATGAAAAACTGAGTGTCGAATTTGAGAGAACATGCAATTTTAATGGCAGAATAAACTTTATTTGGTCAAAATCGACCCAGAAACGGCTAAAATATCAATAAATATATCTGATCTTATAATTATTTGGGGCCCAAATAATTAGATGATTTTTAGAAAAATTTTTAAAAATGCTTGCACTTTTTCAAAAATTTTCAAAAGCGTTTTTTAAATAGTTGTTGATGATCTCGCTATTCAATCATTATATCAATAAAACATCACATGCATAATTTTGTATGAAAAAATGGTTAAAAACCAATGCCTTTTTAAAAAGCGCCCTCTTGTGTTTTAATGGCTGTTTTTGAATGATAACAGGCTTTTTACTTAGTCGTTTGTAATTTTGTATACCTTTCGAGCATGGTGGAGTTATAACTATTAGTTTATAATGTTACTGTGCATGTTTTGGCTACTAAAGTTCAGCCTTACCAAAACTAAACTACCCCTTTAAGGGCTCCCCGGCACTCACGTTTTTTTTTAACAGGCCCTTTTGGGCCAGTAGATTTGTTTCAATTATTGTATGGGTATATTCGTTGTATTACTTATTATGGCGTTATGAAGGGTAATATAGTCACCCGACGTTGTGAGATATTATGTATGATGCGAGCGAACGGAGCGAGCTAGAAAATTTTACCTATTTCACAGCGGAAAATTGCCATTTATTTCAATTACTGTATGGCTATATTCGTTTTATTACTTACTAGCTGTACCCGCGGAAATCCGCGGGTTTTTTGTAAGAGAAAGACGATGATGACATACACCACTTTAAAACTTTAAATAGTAAGACAAAATAGACTTGGGCGACTCAATCCCGCCCCCACAACCCGTCGGGGCCCGTCCAACGATACATCCGGCCAATGTATAACAAAATCATGATGATTTAGTATCCACGCAAAGTTATTCAGTTATCCCCCATATTTCATATGAATATTTCATATGATCCATTATTTGTTCCGCTTGTATTGACGAAGTTCTCCCGCAGATATCTTTGTTCATATTTTTGTGAAACCCGATGATCATGATACATGTATATTCCCTTGAAAGGAATATACATGCATTTACATGAGCAGATACTTCCCTCATCCATTCTACCCCCACCCCCGATAATTTGTTCCGCTTGTATCAAATTAGACACTATGTTCGTGTTCTTGCTAGCTTCGCTGCTGCCGCCCCCCCCCCCCCCCCCGTGTCTTCAATTGCCTGCATGACACATAACCCGTCGTGTCCCCTACACAATTCATATCCAAACTAAGTTCTCCCGCGTATACATTGTTTTCATATTCTTGTGAAACCTGATGATAGCCGTTTATACATTCATTGCATAATAAATGAGCAGATACCTCCCCGTCCATTTTACCCGCACCCCCACCCCGTCGGCGTCTCTTCTGGTACTGCATGCTAGCTTCGTGGCTGACTTAATACATCTTACCACAAGCTGGCGCAATTATAGTATCGTGTACGGTAGTGCGAATAGAGACGATGGTCAGCAGGTCAGTGAGCTATGCAAATAAACTACGGTTCGGTGGGGTGATTAGATGACTCCGCGACGTTTATACACAGCTGTACAGCCATTGCGCGTTGTATAAACGCAGCTAAATTGAAGTTGTCGCATTTTGTCGTCGATGCACTTACAAACACAATGCCAATCGCCAATAGCGATCATTACCATACCATCCGCGTAATATAAATATTGATATTTATCAAAACCTGGGTAGTTTCGCAACGTGTTATATCTAAAATAGTTTCTCAATATATTATTTGTTTTATCTACTCCAATTTATATTCTTACAAATAATGTTACGGCATTAAATCGTTAGTCAATGCTCGGCGCCTTAACTATAGCAACCGCATTGCTGACTTTCCCTTTTCTTCGATCTGGAGGACGACCACGGGGCGGGAGCGACTCGGGAATACCTTATTGTCCTCCGCAAAACGTATATCCTTCGATCCCGACGGTTGGGGAGTCGCCGAATTCTCGGGGTGAGGATATCTCGAGTGGGAGACATTTGGGGGGTTGAAGCTTACCGTATTAATATAATAGATGATATGGCGTTATAAAAAGAAATACAATCACCCGACGTTGTGAAATATTTTGTATGCGAGCGAGCGGACCGAGCTTGAAACTTTTACCTATTTCACAGCGGAAAATTGCCATTTGTTTCAATTACTGTATCGCTATATTCATGTTATTACTTATGATATGGCGTTATAAAGGGAAATACAATCACCCGACGTTGTGAAATATTTTGTATGCGAGCGAGCGGAGCGAGCTTGAACATTTTACCTATTTCACAGCGGAAAATTGCCATTTGTTTCAATTATTGTATGGATATATCCGTTTTATTACTTATGATATGGCGTTATGAAGGGTAATATAATCACCCGACGTTGTGAAATATTATGCATGCGAGCGAGCGGAGCGAGCTTGAAAATTTTACCTATTTCACAGCGGAAAATTGCCATTTATTTCAATTACTGTATGGCTATCGTTTTATTACTTATGATATGGCGTTATAAAGGGAAATACAAAGGCACCCGACGTTGTGAAATATTTTGTATGCGAGCGAGCGGAGCGAGCTTGAAAATTTTACCTATTTCACAGCGGAAAATTGCCATTTGTTTCAATTATTGTATGGGTATATTCGTTTTATTACTTATGATATGGCGTTATGAAGGATAATATAATCACCCGACGTTGTGAAATATTATGTATGCGAGCGGAGCGGAGCGAGCTTGAAAATTTTAGCAATTTCACAGCGGAAAATCCCAAAATCCCGGAGAAAATGAGGGAGAAAAGAGGGGAAAGGAATACATGAAAAAAAGGGACCCGCATGTCTAAGGATTTTTTTGATGAAAAGGGGACCCATGTCTAAGGATCTTTTTTGAAAAAGTCACCCTTCCCAGCGGCACATCCCCGTATACCCAATATACGTGAGTACCCCCCCCCCCCCCCCCCCGGGTGTTTGATAGCCGAACATTTTCAGAATCACGGTGTCAATTCATAAAAAAGACAGTATAAAATGAAAGCATACCTATCAAATATAAGCTTGGGCTATTTGTTATGGATATGTAACTTCCGTGTCCATTCGTTTCTCACAAATGTGATTTTTTGCTCACTTTCTTGTTGGTTGTCAGTTCATTCGCTATCTCTTTTTCAAGCAACAATCGCTTGGTGGATTGGATAGAATATTTGGCTTGTTTCTTGCAGAATTATAGCACAGAATAGCCAATATACAAAAAAGTATATAAAAAAGTATACAAAATATACGGAAATTGGCCGGTCTCGAGCTGGACTCGGCCCGAGTCATCGAGTCAACGACCTTCGAGTCCGAGTCCGAGGCCGAGTCCAGGGTCCCCGAGTCCGAGTCCGAGGCCGAGGCCGGCAATGTCGACCTCGAGTCCGGTCTCGAGACCAAGACCGGCCTCGAGTCATACAACACTGGTATTTTATTGGAGTATATAGCAATACAAACAATTAAATTAAATACTTTCACGTCTGAGGCAGGACCTACGTATTTCAGTTTATTGATTATCAATTGACATCTTAGAAGTGGTGGCCTTCTGGCCCCAGCCGTTTCATTGCTTTACAAACGATGTCAAGGAAATTACCAATATATGTATTTTATTGGAGTATATAGCAATACCAAAAATTAAATAAAATACTTAGACGGCAGGGGCCAGGTAGGGACCTATGGATTTCGACTCATTGATTATCAATTGACATCTGAGAAGTGGTAGCCTCCTGGCCCCAGCCGTTCCATTGCCTTAAAACCGATGACAAGGAAATATATACCAATATATGTATTTTATTGGAGTATAAGGCAATTCAAAAAATAAAATAAAATACTTAGACGTCTAAGGCCAGGTAGGGACCTATGTATTTCAGTTTATTGATTATCACTTGACATCTTAGAATTGGTGGCCTGCTGGCCCCAGCCGTTTCATTGCTTTAAAAACGATGTCAAGAAAATATATACCAATAGATGTATTTTATTGGAGTATAAGGCAATTCAAAAAATAAAATAAAATACTTAGACGTCTGAGGCCAGGTAGGGACCTATGTATTTCAGTTTATTGATTATCAATTGACATCTTAGAATTGGTGGCCTTCTGGCCCCAGCCGTTTCATTGCTTTACAAACGATGTCAAGGAAATATTTACCAATATATGTATTTTATTGGAGTATATAGCAATACAAACAATTAAATAAAATACTTAGACGGCATGGGCCAGGTAGGGACCTATGTATTTCCATTCATTGATTATCAATAATAAAGGAGTATTATGTTCCCCCTCTTTTGTTTAAGGGTTTTTATTAAAAAATTGATGGCTAGGGGGAGCAATCAAAGCAGATTATAACCACAGCCTTATCCAAGGGGCTTGGCATTGTGCGCTCGCGTGTTTGTCAAACGATTACAATAGGTAATGTAACTTCCCCACTCAAAAGCGTGCAGTGAAAAGCGCTCAAGTGGTTCACCATGAAAACAAAAGCATAGGGTCAGACTCAAGTGCGAACTTCCTGCCGTTTGTAGCCTTTATCCAGAGGCTTGGTCAGCATGATCACGAGACGGCACCCGCACTTGACCCGAGTCGAAATGTGTGGTGCCGTCAAAGAAATTGATGGCCCTTTCATCATGTCCAATGATTTAATCTTCCATGTTACGACACGTCATTACCCGAGTTGTTTTTCTGTGGCTTTATATATAATATAAGTTGTGCAATGCAAATGGAATTCAAAATAAAATTTACACCATTTTTTTTTTTAATATACACTTTGTAACAAATTGTAATGAATAATCCATTTAAATAAAACTACTAATAAATATATATTGGCGAAACAAATCGTTAGAATGACATGATGCTTTAAATACGATCAAATTTTAGTAACAAATGCAGACACATGCATCGAAATGATTATGAATGTGAACATGATAACAACGAGAATATTAATATAAATGTCGATGTTAATAATAGTTGTGGTGGTGGTGGGATGGTTTCGATGTAGTGATGACTTGTAAAGAAAATAATATGATGATACGTTGATGATGATGATACGTTGATGATGATGATACGATGATGATGATGATGATGATGGTGATGATGATGATGATGATGATGATGATGATGATGGTGATGATAATGATGATAATGATGATGATGGTGTTAAACATAAAAAAATGACTGTCCTACCCCTTCCCCCCTCTCGACACTAGTCCCATAATCTGTTCATATTTAATACAAAAACCTAAAACCAAGGAGGTAATATATACTGCTTTATATTCCATTATCCTGACCTACCCCCCCCCCCCCCCCCCCCCCCCCTTGGCTCCCCCTAACCATCCATGAAACCTTGTTATGCCCTACCCCTTCCCCCCTCTCGACACTAGGTCCCATAATATGTTCATATTTAATTTTAAAAAACCTAAAACCAAGGAGGTAATATATACTGCTTTATATTCCCTTATCCTGACCTACCCCCCCCCCCCCCCCCCTTGGCTCCCCCTAACCATCCATGAAACCTTGTTATGCCCTACCCCTTCCCCCCTCTCGACACTAGTCCCATAATCTGTTCATATTTAATGCTCTCATATGAGGTAATTTACCTTTAAAGTACCCAAAATAGCCATCGAACGCACCCCTCCCCTCGACCCTCGCCTATGCAATATGCCACCCATAGACATAACACGCAGCTGAAAGATTACGGCTGGGTATGCCAGCCGTAATTTCAATTTTTCTATGTCTAAAACCACTTATTTTTTCGAAATTTTTCTTTTAAAAGCTAGCTTATATATATCTGGCTACCCCCCACATATGCTCTCATATGAGGTAATTTACCTTTAAAGTACCCGAAATCGCCATCTAACGCACCCCTCCTCAGGACCCTCGCCTATATGCAATATGCCGCCCATAGACATAACACGCAGCCCGAAAGATTACAGCTGGGTATGTCAGACGTAATTTCAATTTTCTATATCTTAAACCACTTATTTTTAAAAGATTTTTGATTTAAAAGCTAGCTAATATATCTGGCTATCCCGTACATATGCTCTCATATGAGGTAATTTACCGTTAAAGTACCCGAAATCGCCATTGAACGCACCCCTCCCCTCGACCCTCGCCTATACAATATACCTCCCATAGACATAACACACAGCCGAAAGATTACGGCTGGCTTCAGCCGGCGTAATTTCATTTTGTCCATATCTAAAACCACTTATTTATTCGAGATTTTAGTTTTAAAAGCTAGCTAATATATCTGGCTATCCCGTACATATGCTCTCATATGAGGTAATTTACCTTTAAAGTACCCGAAATCGCGATCGAACGTACCCCTCCCCTCGACCCTCGCCTATACAATATACCTCCCATAGACATAACACACAGCCATAGATTACGGCTGGCTTCAGCCGGCGTAATTTAATTTTTTCCATATCTAAAACCACTTATTTTTTCGAGATTTTTGTTTTAAAAGCTAGCTAATATATCTGGCTACCCCCCACATATGGTCTCATATGAGGTATTTTACCGTTAAAGTAGCCGAAATCGCCATTGAACGTACCCCTCCCCACGACCCCCGTCTATGTAATATAGCGCCCATAGCTACAACACGGGGCCGAAAGATTACGGCTGGCTATGCCAGCCGTAATTTCAATTTTTTCATACTTAAAGACACTTTTTTTTTCGAGATTTTTATTTTAAAAGCTAGCTAATATATCTGGCTACCCCCCATATATGGTCTCATATGAGGTATTTAGCCGTTAAAGTACCTGAAATCGCCATTGAACGTACCCCTCCCCGCGACCCCCGTCTATGTAATATAGCGCCCATAGCTACAACACGGGGAAGAAAGATTAAGGCTGGCTATGCCAGCCGTAATTTCAATTTTTTCATACTTAAAGACACTTTTTTTTTCGAGATTTTTATTTTAAAAGCTAGCTAATATATCTGGCTACCCCCCACATATGGTCTCATATGAGGTATTTTACCGTTAAAGTACTCGAAATCGCCATTGAACGCACCCCTCCCCTCGACCCACGCCTATACAATATACCGCGCATAGCTACAACACGGGGCCGAAGGATTACAGCTGGGTATGCTAGCAGTAATTTGAATTTTTCCATATCTAAAACCACTTATTTTTTCGAGATTTTTCTTTTAAAAGCTAGCTAATATATCTGGCTATCCCGTACATATGCTCTCATATGAGGTAATTTACAGTTAAAGTACCCGAAATCGCCATTGAACGCACCCCTCCCCTCGACCCACGCCTATACAATATACCGCGCATAGCTACAACACGGGGCCGAAGGATTACAGCTGGGTATGCTAGCCGTAATTTCAATTTTTCCATATCTAAAACCACTTATTTTTTCGAGATTTTTTTTTTAAAAGCTAGCCAATATATCTGGCTATCCGGTACATATGCTCTGATATGAGGTAATTTACCGTTAAAGTACTCGAAATCGCCATTGAACGCACCCCTCCCCTCGACCCTCGCCTATACAATATACCTCCCATAGACATAACACACAGCCGAAAGATTACGGCTGGCTTCAGCCTGAGTAATTTCGATTTTTCTATATCTAAAACCATTTATTTTTTCGAGATTTTTCTTTTAAAAGCTAGCTAATATATCTGGCTATCCCGTACATATGCTCTCATATGAGGTAATTTACAGTTAAAGTACCCGAAATCGCCATTGAACGCACCCCTCCCCTCGACCCACGCCTATACAATATACCGCGCATAGCTACAACACGGGGCCGAAGGATTACGGCTGGGTATGCTAGCAGTAATTTCAATTTTTCCATATCTAAAACCACTTATTTTTTCGAGATTTTTTTTTTAAAAGCTAGCCAATATATCTGGCTATCCGGTACATATGCTCTGATATGAGGAAATTTACCGTTAAAGTACTCGAAATCGCCATTGAACGCACCCCTCCCCTCGACCCTCGCCTATACAATATACCTCCCATAGACATAACACACAGCCAAAAGATTACGGCTGGCTTTAGCCTGAGTAATTTCGATTTTTCTATATCTAAAACCACTTATTTTTTCGAGATTTTTCTTTTAAAAGCTAGCTAATATATCTGGCTATCACGTACATATGCTCTCATATGAGGTAATTTACAGTTAAAGTACCCGAAATCGCCATTGAACGCACCCCTCCCCTCGACCCACGCCTATACAATATACCGCGCATAGCTACAACACGGGGCCGAAGGATTACGGCTGGGTATGCTAGCCGTAATTTCAATTTTTACATATCTCAAACCACTTACTTTTTCGAGATTTTTATTTTAAAAGCTAGCTAATATATCTGGCTATCCCGTACATATGCACTCATATGAGGTAATTTACAGTTAAAGTACCCGAAATCGCCATTGAACGCACCCCTCCCCTCGACCCACGCCTATACAATATACCGCGCATAGCTACAACACGGGGCCGAAGGATTACAGCTGGGTATGCTAGCCGTGATTTCAATTTTTCCATATCTAAAACCACTTATTTTTTCGAGATTTTTTTTTTAAAAGCTAGCCAATATATCTGGCTATCCGGTACATATGCTCTGATATGAGGTAATTTACCGTTAAAGTACTCGAAATCGCCATTGAACGCACCCTTCCCCTCGACCCTCGCCTATACAATATACCTCCCATAGACATAACACACAGCCGAAAGATTACGGCTGGCTTCAGCCTGAGTAATTTCGATTTTTCTATATCTAAAACCATTTATTTTTTCGAGATTTTTCTTTTAAAAGCTAGCTAATATATCTGGCTATCCCGTACATATGCTCTCATATGAGGTAATTTACAGTTAAAGTACCCGAAATCACCATTGAACGCACCCCTCCCCTCGACCCACGCCTATACAATATACCGCGCATAGCTACAACACGGGGCCGAAGGATTACGGCTGGGTATGCTAGCCGTAATTTCAATTTTTCCATATCTAAAACCACTTATTTTTTCGAGATTTATCTTTTAAAAGCTAGCTAATATATCTGGCTATCCCGTACATATGCTCTCATATGAGGTAATTTACAGTTAAAGTACCCGAAATCGCCATTGAACGCACCCCTCCCCTCGACCCACGCCTATACAATATACCGCGCATAGCTACAACACGGGGCCGAAGGATTACGGCTGGGTATGCTAGCCGTAATTTCAATTTTTACATATCTCAAACCACTTACTTTTTCGAGATTTTTATTTTAAAAGCTAGCTAATATATCTGGCTATCCCGTACATATGCACTCATATGAGGTAATTTACAGTTAAAGTACCCGAAATCGCCATTGAACGCACCCCTCCCCTCGACCCACGCCTATACAATATACCGCGCATAGCTACAACACGGGGCCGAAGGATTACAGCTGGGTATGCTAGCCGTAATTTCAATTTTTCCATATCTAAAACCACTTATTTTTTCGAGATTTTTCTTTTAAAAGCTAGCCAATATATCTGGCTATCCGGTACATATGCTCTGATATGAGGTAATTTACCGTTAAAGTACTCGAAATCGCCATTGAACGCACCCTTCCCCTCGACCCTCGCCTATACAATATACCTCCCATAGACATAACACACAGCCGAAAGATTACGGCTGGCTTCAGCCTGAGTAATTTCGATTTTTCTATATCTAAAACCATTTATTTTTTCGAGATTTTTCTTTTAAAAGCTAGCTAATATATCTGGCTATCCCGTACATATGCTCTCATATGAGGTAATTTACAGTTAAAGTACCCGAAATCGCCATTGAACGCACCCCTCCCCTCGACCCACGCCTATACAATATACCGCGCATAGCTACAACACGGGGCCGAAGGATTACAGCTGGGTATGCTAGCCGTAATTTCAATTTTTCCATATCTAAAACCACTTATTTTTTCGAGATTTTTTTAAAAAAAGCTAGCCAATATATCTGGCTATCCGGTACATATGCTCTGATATGAGGTAATTTACCGTTAAAGTACTCGAAATCGCCATTGAACGCACCCCTCCCCTCGACCCTCGCCTATACAATATACCTCCCATAGACATAACACACAGCCGAAAGATTACGGCTGGCTTCAGCCTGAGTAATTTCGATTTTTCTATATCTAAAACCATTTATTTTTTCGAGATTTTTCTTTTAAAAGCTAGCTAATATATCTGGCTATCCCGTACATATGCTCTCATATGAGGTAATTTACAGTTAAAGTACCCGAAATCGCCATTGAACGCACCCCTCCCCTCGACCCACGCCTATACAATATACCGCGCATAGCTACAACACGGGGCCGAAGGATTACGGCTGGGTATGCTAGCAGTAATTTCAATTTTTCCATATCTAAAACCACTTATTTTTTCGAGATTTTTTTAAAAAAAGCTAGCCAATATATCTGGCTATCCGGTACATATGCTCTGATATGAGGTAATTTACCGTTAAAGTACTCGAAATCGCCATTGAACGCACCCTTCCCCTCGACCCTCGCCTATACAATATACCTCCCATAGACATAACACACAGCCGAAAGATT
Organism: Echinarachnius parma; assembly: GCA_037951105.1. Lineage (NCBI taxonomy): Eukaryota > Metazoa > Echinodermata > Echinoidea > Clypeasteroida > Echinarachniidae > Echinarachnius > Echinarachnius parma. Next base: position 29,112 of record JBAMJV010001875.1, read on the forward strand.
ACGGCTGGCTTCAGCCTGAGTAATTTCGATTTTTCTATATCTAAAACCATTTATTTTTTCGAGATTTTTCTTTTAAAAGCTAGCTAATATATCTGGCTATCCCGTACATATGCTCTCATATGAGGTAATTTACAGTTAAAGTACCCGAAATCGCCATTGAACGCACCCCTCCCCTCGACCCACGCCTATACAATATACCGCGCATAGCTACAACACGGGGCCGAAGGATTACGGCTGGGTATGCTAGCAGTAATTTCAATTTTTCCATATCTAAAACCACTTATTTTTTCGAGATTTTTTTTAAAAAGCTAGCCAATATATCTGGCTATCCGGTACATATGCTCTGATATGAGGTAATTTAACGTTAAAGTACTCGAAATCGCCATTGAACGCACCCCTCCCCTCGACCCTCGCCTATACAATATACCTCCCATAGACATAACACACAGCCGAAAGATTACGGCTGGCTTTAGCCTGAGTAATTTCGATTTTTCTATATCTAAAACCACTTATTTTTTCGAGATTTTTCTTTTAAAAGCTAGCTAATATATCTGGCTATCACGTACATATGCTCTCATATGAGGTAATTTACAGTTAAAGTACCCGAAATCGCCATTGAACGCACCCCTCCCCTCGACCCTCGCCTATACAATATACCGCGCATAGCTACAACACGGGGCCGAAGGATTACGGCTGGGTATGCTAGCCGTAATTTCAATTTTTCCATATCTAAAACCACTTATTTTTTCGAGATTTATCTTTTAAAAGCTAGCTAATATATCTGGCTATCCCGTACATATGCTCTCATATGAGGTAATTTACAGTTAAAGTACCCGAAATCGCCATTGAACGCACCCCTCCCCTCGACCCTCGCCTATACAATATACCGCGCATAGCTACAACACGGGGCCGAAGGATTACGGCTGGGTATGCTAGCCGTAATTTCAATTTTTCCATATCTAAAACCACTTATTTTTTCGAGATTTTTCTTTTAAAAGCTAGCTAATATATCTGGCTATCCAGTACATATGCTCTCATATGAGGTAATTTACAGTTAAAGTACCCGAAATCGCCATTGAACGCACCCCTCCCCTCGACCCACGCCTATACAATATACCGCGCATAGCTACAACACGGGGCCGAAGGATTACAGCTGGGTATGCTAGCCGTAATTTCAATTTTTCCATATCTAAAACCACTTATTTTTTCGAGATTTTTTTAAAAAAAGCTAGCCAATATATCTGGCTATCCGGTACATATGCTCTGATATGAGGTAATTTACCGTTAAAGTACTCGAAATCGCCATTGAACGCACCCCTCCCCTCGACCCTCGCCTATACAATATACCTCCCATAGACATAACACACAGCCGAAAGATTACGGCTGGCTTCAGCCTGAGTAATTTCGATTTTTCTATATCTAAAACCATTTATTTTTTCGAGATTTTTCTTTTAAAAGCTAGCTAATATATCTGGCTATCCCGTACATATGCTCTCATATGAGGTAATTTACAGTTAAAGTACCCGAAATCGCCATTGAACGCACCCCTCCCCTCGACCCACGCCTATACAATATACCGCGCATAGCTACAACACGGGGCCGAAGGATTACGGCTGGGTATGCTAGCAGTAATTTCAATTTTTCCATATCTAAAACCACTTATTTTTTCGAGATTTTTTTTTTAAAAGCTAGCCAATATATCTGGCTATCCGGTACATATGCTCTGATATGAGGTAATTTACCGTTAAAGTACTCGAAATCGCCATTGAACGCACCCCTCCCCTCGACCCTCGCCTATACAATATACCTCCCATAGACATAACACACAGCCGAAAGATTACGGCTGGCTTTAGCCTGAGTAATTTTGATTTTTCTATATCTAAAACCACTTATTTTTTCGAGATTTTTCTTTTAAAAGCTAGCTAATATATCTGGCTATCACGTACATATGCTCTCATATGAGGTAATTTACAGTTAAAGTACCCGAAATCGCCATTGAACGCACCCCTCCCCTCGACCCTCGCCTATACAATATACCGCGCATAGCTACAACACGGGGCCGAAGGATTACGGCTGGGTATGCTAGCCGTAATTTCAATTTTTCCATATCTAAAACCACTTATTTTTTCGAGATTTATCTTTTAAAAGCTAGCTAATATATCTGGCTATCCCGTACATATGCTCTCATATGAGGTAATTTACAGTTAAAGTACCCGAAATCGCCATTGAACGCACCCCTCCCCTCGACCCACGCCTATACAATGTACCGCGCATAGCTACAACACGGGGCCGAAGGATTACGGCTGGGTATGCTAGCCGTAATTTCAATTTTTACATATCTCAAACCACTTACTTTTTCGAGATTTTTATTTTAAAAGCTAGCTAATATATCTGGCTATCCCGTACATATGCACTCATATGAGGTAATTTACAGTTAAAGTACCCGAAATCGCCATTGAACGCACCCCTCCCCTCGACCCACGCCTATACAATATACCGCGCATAGCTACAACACGGGGCCGAAGGATTACAGCTGGGTATGCTAGCCGTGATTTCAATTTTTCCATATCTAAAACCACTTATTTTTTCGAGATTTTTTTTTTAAAAGCTAGCCAATATATCTGGCTATCCGGTACATATGCTCTGATATGAGGTAATTTACCGTTAAAGTACTCGAAATCGCCATTGAACGCACCCCTCCCCTCGACCCTCGCCTATACAATATACCTCCCATAGACATAACACACAGCCGAAAGATTACGGCTGGCTTCAGCCTGAGTAATTTCGATTTTTCTATATCTAAAACCATTTATTTTTTCGAGATTTTTCTTTTAAAAGCTAGCTAATATATCTGGCTATCCCGTACATATGCTCTCATATGAGGTAATTTACAGTTAAAGTACCCGAAATCACCATTGAACGCACCCCTCCCCTCGACCCACGCCTATACAATATACCGCGCATAGCTACAACACGGGGCCGAAGGATTACAGCTGGGTATGCTAGCCGTAATTTCAATTTTTCCATATCTAAAACCACTTATTTTTTCGAGATTTTTCTTTTAAAAGCTAGCCAATATATCTGGCTATCCGGTACATATGCTCTGATATGAGGTATTTTACCTTTAAAGTACTCGAAATCGCCATCGAACGCACCCCTCCCCCGGAACCTCGCCTATCCAATACACCTCCCATAGACATAACACGCAGTGGAAAGATTACGGCTGGCTTCAGCCTGAGTAATTTCATTTTTTCAATATTTAAAACCACTTTTTGTTTCGAGATTTCTTTTTTAAAAGCTAGCCAATATATCTGGCTACCCCCCACATATGGTCTCATATGAGGTATTTTACCGTTAAAGTACCTGAAATCGCCATTGAACGTACCCCTCCCCGCGACCCCCGTCTATGTAATATAGCGCCCATAGCTACAACACGGGGCCGAAAGATTACGGCTGGCTATGCCAGCCGTAATTTCAATTTTTTCATACTTAAAGACACTTTTTTTTTCGAGATTTCTTTTTTAAAAGCTAGCTAATATATCTGGCTACCCCCCACATATGGTCTCATATGAGGTATTTTACCGTTAAAGTACCCGAAATCGCCATCGAACGCACCCCTCCCCCGGACCCTCGCCTATCCAATACACCTCCCATAGACATAACACGCAGTGGAAAGATTACGGCTGGCTTCAGCCTGAGTAATTTCATTTTTTCAATATTTAAAACCACTTTTTTTTTCGAGATTTTTTTAAAAAAAGCTGGCCAATATATCTGTCTATCCGGTACATATGCTCTGATATGAGGTATTTTACCTTTAAAGTACTCGAAATCGCCACCGAACGCACCCCTCCCCCGGACCCTCGCCTATCCAATACACCTCCCATAGACATTACACGCAGTGGAAAGATTACGGCTGGCTATGCCAGCAGTAATTTCAATTTTTTCATACTTAAAGACACTTTTTTTTTCGAGATTTTTATTTTAAAAGCTAGCTAATATATCTGGCTATCCCGTACATATGCACTCATATGAGGTAATTTACAGTTAAAGTACCCGAAATCGCCATTGAACGCACCCCTCCCCTCGACCCACGCCTATACAATATACCGCGCATAGCTACAACACGGGGCCGAAGGATTACAGCTGGGTATGCTAGCCGTAATTTCAATTTTTCCATATCTAAAACCACTTATTTTTTCGAGATTTTTCTTTTAAAAGCTAGCCAATATATCTGGCTATCCGGTACATATGCTCTGATATGAGGTAATTTACCGTTAAAGTACTCGAAATCGCCATTGAACGCACCCTTCCCCTCGACCCTCGCCTATACAATATACCTCCCATAGACATAACACACAGCCGAAAGATTACGGCTGGCTTCAGCCTGAGTAATTTCGATTTTTCTATATCTAAAACCATTTATTTTTTCGAGATTTTTCTTTTAAAAGCTAGCTAATATATCTGGCTATCCCGTACATATGCTCTCATATGAGGTAATTTACAGTTAAAGTACCCGAAATCGCCATTGAACGCACCCCTCCCCTCGACCCACGCCTATACAATATACCGCGCATAGCTACAACACGGGGCCGAAGGATTACAGCTGGGTATGCTAGCCGTAATTTCAATTTTTCCATATCTAAAACCACTTATTTTTTCGAGATTTTTTTAAAAAAAGCTAGCCAATATATCTGGCTATCCGGTACATATGCTCTGATATGAGGTAATTTACCGTTAAAGTACTCGAAATCGCCATTGAACGCACCCCTCCCCTCGACCCTCGCCTATACAATATACCTCCCATAGACATAACACACAGCCGAAAGATTACGGCTGGCTTCAGCCTGAGTAATTTCGATTTTTCTATATCTAAAACCATTTATTTTTTCGAGATTTTTCTTTTAAAAGCTAGCTAATATATCTGGCTATCCCGTACATATGCTCTCATATGAGGTAATTTACAGTTAAAGTACCCGAAATCGCCATTGAACGCACCCCTCCCCTCGACCCACGCCTATACAATATACCGCGCATAGCTACAACACGGGGCCGAAGGATTACGGCTGGGTATGCTAGCAGTAATTTCAATTTTTCCATATCTAAAACCACTTATTTTTTCGAGATTTTTTTAAAAAAAGCTAGCCAATATATCTGGCTATCCGGTACATATGCTCTGATATGAGGTAATTTACCGTTAAAGTACTCGAAATCGCCATTGAACGCACCCTTCCCCTCGACCCTCGCCTATACAATATACCTCCCATAGACATAACACACAGCCGAAAGATTACGGCTGGCTTCAGCCTGAGTAATTTCGATTTTTCTATATCTAAAACCATTTATTTTTTCGAGATTTTTCTTTTAAAAGCTAGCTAATATATCTGGCTATCCCGTACATATGCTCTCATATGAGGTAATTTACAGTTAAAGTACCCGAAATCGCCATTGAACGCACCCCTCCCCTCGACCCACGCCTATACAATATACCGCGCATAGCTACAACACGGGGCCGAAGGATTACGGCTGGGTATGCTAGCAGTAATTTCAATTTTTCCATATCTAAAACCACTTATTTTTTCGAGATTTTTTTTAAAAAGCTAGCCAATATATCTGGCTATCCGGTACATATGCTCTGATATGAGGTAATTTAACGTTAAAGTACTCGAAATCGCCATTGAACGCACCCCTCCCCTCGACCCTCGCCTATACAATATACCTCCCATAGACATAACACACAGCCGAAAGATTACGGCTGGCTTTAGCCTGAGTAATTTCGATTTTTCTATATCTAAAACCACTTATTTTTTCGAGATTTTTCTTTTAAAAGCTAGCTAATATATCTGGCTATCACGTACATATGCTCTCATATGAGGTAATTTACAGTTAAAGTACCCGAAATCGCCATTGAACGCACCCCTCCCCTCGACCCTCGCCTATACAATATACCGCGCATAGCTACAACACGGGGCCGAAGGATTACGGCTGGGTATGCTAGCCGTAATTTCAATTTTTCCATATCTAAAACCACTTATTTTTTCGAGATTTATCTTTTAAAAGCTAGCTAATATATCTGGCTATCCCGTACATATGCTCTCATATGAGGTAATTTACAGTTAAAGTACCCGAAATCGCCATTGAACGCACCCCTCCCCTCGACCCTCGCCTATACAATATACCGCGCATAGCTACAACACGGGGCCGAAGGATTACGGCTGGGTATGCTAGCCGTAATTTCAATTTTTCCATATCTAAAACCACTTATTTTTTCGAGATTTTTCTTTTAAAAGCTAGCTAATATATCTGGCTATCCAGTACATATGCTCTCATATGAGGTAATTTACAGTTAAAGTACCCGAAATCGCCATTGAACGCACCCCTCCCCTCGACCCACGCCTATACAATATACCGCGCATAGCTACAACACGGGGCCGAAGGATTACAGCTGGGTATGCTAGCCGTAATTTCAATTTTTCCATATCTAAAACCACTTATTTTTTCGAGATTTTTTTAAAAAAAGCTAGCCAATATATCTGGCTATCCGGTACATATGCTCTGATATGAGGTAATTTACCGTTAAAGTACTCGAAATCGCCATTGAACGCACCCCTCCCCTCGACCCTCGCCTATACAATATACCTCCCATAGACATAACACACAGCCGAAAGATTACGGCTGGCTTCAGCCTGAGTAATTTCGATTTTTCTATATCTAAAACCATTTATTTTTTCGAGATTTTTCTTTTAAAAGCTAGCTAATATATCTGGCTATCCCGTACATATGCTCTCATATGAGGTAATTTACAGTTAAAGTACCCGAAATCGCCATTGAACGCACCCCTCCCCTCGACCCACGCCTATACAATATACCGCGCATAGCTACAACACGGGGCCGAAGGATTACGGCTGGGTATGCTAGCCGTAATTTCAATTTTTACATATCTCAAACCACTTACTTTTTCGAGATTTTTATTTTAAAAGCTAGCTAATATATCTGGCTATCCCGTACATATGCACTCATATGAGGTAATTTACAGTTAAAGTACCCGAAATCGCCATTGAACGCACCCCTCCCCTCGACCCACGCCTATACAATATACCGCGCATAGCTACAACACGGGGCCGAAGGATTACAGCTGGGTATGCTAGCCGTGATTTCAATTTTTCCATATCTAAAACCACTTATTTTTTCGAGATTTTTTTAAAAAAAGCTAGCCAATATATCTGGCTATCCGGTACATATGCTCTGATATGAGGTAATTTACCGTTAAAGTACTCGAAATCGCCATTGAACGCACCCTTCCCCTCGACCCTCGCCTATACAATATACCTCCCATAGACATAACACACAGCCGAAAGATTACGGCTGGCTTCAGCCTGAGTAATTTCGATTTTTCTATATCTAAAACCATTTATTTTTTCGAGATTTTTCTTTTAAAAGCTAGCTAATATATCTGGCTATCCCGTACATATGCTCTCATATGAGGTAATTTACAGTTAAAGTACCCGAAATCGCCATTGAACGCACCCCTCCCCTCGACCCACGCCTATACAATATACCGCGCATAGCTACAACACGGGGCCGAAGGATTACGGCTGGGTATGCTAGCAGTAATTTCAATTTTTCCATATCTAAAACCACTTATTTTTTCGAGATTTTTTTTAAAAAGCTAGCCAATATATCTGGCTATCCGGTACATATGCTCTGATATGAGGTAATTTAACGTTAAAGTACTCGAAATCGCCATTGAACGCACCCCTCCCCTCGACCCTCGCCTATACAATATACCTCCCATAGACATAACACACAGCCGAAAGATTACGGCTGGCTTTAGCCTGAGTAATTTCGATTTTTCTATATCTAAAACCACTTATTTTTTCGAGATTTTTCTTTTAAAAGCTAGCTAATATATCTGGCTATCACGTACATATGCTCTCATATGAGGTAATTTACAGTTAAAGTACCCGAAATCGCCATTGAACGCACCCCTCCCCTCGACCCTCGCCTATACAATATACCGCGCATAGCTACAACACGGGGCCGAAGGATTACGGCTGGGTATGCTAGCCGTAATTTCAATTTTTCCATATCTAAAACCACTTATTTTTTCGAGATTTATCTTTTAAAAGCTAGCTAATATATCTGGCTATCCCGTACATATGCTCTCATATGAGGTAATTTACAGTTAAAGTACCCGAAATCGCCATTGAACGCACCCCTCCCCTCGACCCTCGCCTATACAATATACCGCGCATAGCTACAACACGGGGCCGAAGGATTACGGCTGGGTATGCTAGCCGTAATTTCAATTTTTCCATATCTAAAACCACTTATTTTTTCGAGATTTTTCTTTTAAAAGCTAGCTAATATATCTGGCTATCCAGTACATATGCTCTCATATGAGGTAATTTACAGTTAAAGTACCCGAAATCGCCATTGAACGCACCCCTCCCCTCGACCCACGCCTATACAATATACCGCGCATAGCTACAACACGGGGCCGAAGGATTACAGCTGGGTATGCTAGCCGTAATTTCAATTTTTCCATATCTAAAACCACTTATTTTTTCGAGATTTTTTTAAAAAAAGCTAGCCAATATATCTGGCTATCCGGTACATATGCTCTGATATGAGGTAATTTACCGTTAAAGTACTCGAAATCGCCATTGAACGCACCCCTCCCCTCGACCCTCGCCTATACAATATACCTCCCATAGACATAACACACAGCCGAAAGATTACGGCTGGCTTCAGCCTGAGTAATTTCGATTTTTCTATATCTAAAACCATTTATTTTTTCGAGATTTTTCTTTTAAAAGCTAGCTAATATATCTGGCTATCCCGTACATATGCTCTCATATGAGGTAATTTACAGTTAAAGTACCCGAAATCGCCATTGAACGCACCCCTCCCCTCGACCCACGCCTATACAATATACCGCGCATAGCTACAACACGGGGCCGAAGGATTACGGCTGGGTATGCTAGCAGTAATTTCAATTTTTCCATATCTAAAACCACTTATTTTTTCGAGATTTTTTTTTTAAAAGCTAGCCAATATATCTGGCTATCCGGTACATATGCTCTGATATGAGGTAATTTACCGTTAAAGTACTCGAAATCGCCATTGAACGCACCCCTCCCCTCGACCCTCGCCTATACAATATACCTCCCATAGACATAACACACAGCCGAAAGATTACGGCTGGCTTTAGCCTGAGTAATTTTGATTTTTCTATATCTAAAACCACTTATTTTTTCGAGATTTTTCTTTTAAAAGCTAGCTAATATATCTGGCTATCACGTACATATGCTCTCATATGAGGTAATTTACAGTTAAAGTACCCGAAATCGCCATTGAACGCACCCCTCCCCTCGACCCTCGCCTATACAATATACCGCGCATAGCTACAACACGGGGCCGAAGGATTACGGCTGGGTATGCTAGCCGTAATTTCAATTTTTCCATATCTAAAACCACTTATTTTTTCGAGATTTATCTTTTAAAAGCTAGCTAATATATCTGGCTATCCCGTACATATGCTCTCATATGAGGTAATTTACAGTTAAAGTACCCGAAATCGCCATTGAACGCACCCCTCCCCTCGACCCACGCCTATACAATATACCGCGCATAGCTACAACACGGGGCCGAAGGATTACGGCTGGGTATGCTAGCCGTAATTTCAATTTTTACATATCTCAAACCACTTACTTTTTCGAGATTTTTATTTTAAAAGCTAGCTAATATATCTGGCTATCCCGTACATATGCACTCATATGAGGTAATTTACAGTTAAAGTACCCGAAATCGCCATTGAACGCACCCCTCCCCTCGACCCACGCCTATACAATATACCGCGCATAGCTACAACACGGGGCCGAAGGATTACAGCTGGGTATGCTAGCCGTGATTTCAATTTTTCCATATCTAAAACCACTTATTTTTTCGAGATTTTTTTTTTAAAAGCTAGCCAATATATCTGGCTATCCGGTACATATGCTCTGATATGAGGTAATTTACCGTTAAAGTACTCGAAATCGCCATTGAACGCACCCCTCCCCTCGACCCTCGCCTATACAATATACCTCCCATAGACATAACACACAGCCGAAAGATTACGGCTGGCTTCAGCCTGAGTAATTTCGATTTTTCTATATCTAAAACCATTTATTTTTTCGAGATTTTTCTTTTAAAAGCTAGCTAATATATCTGGCTATCCCGTACATATGCTCTCATATGAGGTAATTTACAGTTAAAGTACCCGAAATCACCATTGAACGCACCCCTCCCCTCGACCCACGCCTATACAATATACCGCGCATAGCTACAACACGGGGCCGAAGGATTACAGCTGGGTATGCTAGCCGTAATTTCAATTTTTCCATATCTAAAACCACTTATTTTTTCGAGATTTTTCTTTTAAAAGCTAGCCAATATATCTGGCTATCCGGTACATATGCTCTGATATGAGGTATTTTACCTTTAAAGTACTCGAAATCGCCATCGAACGCACCCCTCCCCCGGAACCTCGCCTATCCAATACACCTCCCATAGACATAACACGCAGTGGAAAGATTACGGCTGGCTTCAGCCTGAGTAATTTCATTTTTTCAATATTTAAAACCACTTTTTGTTTCGAGATTTCTTTTTTAAAAGCTAGCCAATATATCTGGCTACCCCCCACATATGGTCTCATATGAGGTATTTTACCGTTAAAGTACCTGAAATCGCCATTGAACGTACCCCTCCCCGCGACCCCCGTCTATGTAATATAGCGCCCATAGCTACAACACGGGGCCGAAAGATTACGGCTGGCTATGCCAGCCGTAATTTCAATTTTTTCATACTTAAAGACACTTTTTTTTTCGAGATTTCTTTTTTAAAAGCTAGCTAATATATCTGGCTACCCCCCACATATGGTCTCATATGAGGTATTTTACCGTTAAAGTACCCGAAATCGCCATCGAACGCACCCCTCCCCCGGACCCTCGCCTATCCAATACACCTCCCATAGACATAACACGCAGTGGAAAGATTACGGCTGGCTTCAGCCTGAGTAATTTCATTTTTTCAATATTTAAAACCACTTTTTTTTTCGAGATTTTTTTAAAAAAAGCTGGCCAATATATCTGTCTATCCGGTACATATGCTCTGATATGAGGTATTTTACCTTTAAAGTACTCGAAATCGCCACCGAACGCACCCCTCCCCCGGACCCTCGCCTATCCAATACACCTCCCATAGACATTACACGCAGTGGAAAGATTACGGCTGGCTATGCCAGCAGTAATTTCAATTTTTTCATACTTAAAGACACTTTTTTTTTCGAGATTTTTTTTTTAAAAGCTAGCTAATATATCTGGCTACCCCCCACATATGGTCTCATATGAGGTATTTTACCGTTAAAGTACCCGAAATCGCCATCGAACGCACCCCTCCCCCGGACCCTCGCCTATCCAATACACCTCCCATAGACATAACACGCAGTGGAAAGATTACGGCTGGCTTCAGCCTGAGTAATTTCATTTTTTCAATATTTAAAACCACTTTTTTTTTCGAGATTTTTTTAAAAAAAGCTGGCCAATATATCTGTCTATCCGGTACATATGCTCTGATATGAGGTATTTTACCTTTAAAGTACTCGAAATCGCCACCGAACGCACCCCTCCCCCGGACCCTCGCCTATCCAATACACCTCCCATAGACATTACACGCAGTGGAAAGATTACGGCTGGCTATGCCAGCAGTAATTTCAATTTTTTCATACTTAAAGACACTTTTTTTTTCGAGATTTTTTTTTTAAAAGCTAGCTAATATATCTGGCTACCCCCCACATATGGTCTCATATGAGGTATTTTACCGTTAAAGTACCTGAAATCGCCATTGAACGTACCCCTCCCCGCGACCCCCGTCTATGTAATATAGCGCCCATAGCTACAACACGAGGCCGAAAGATTACGGCTGGCTATGCCAGCCGTAATTTCAATTTTTTCATACTTAAAGACACTTTTTTTTTCGAGATTTCTTTTTTAAAAGCTAGCTATTATATCTGGCTACCCCCCACATATGGTCTCATATGAGGTATTTTACCGTTAAAGTACCCGAAATCGCCATCGAACGCACCCCTCCCCCGGACCCTCGCCTATCCAATACACCTCCCATAGACATAACACGCAGTGGAAAGATTACGGCTGGCTTCAGCCTGAGTAATTTCATTTTTTCAATATTTAAAACCACTTTTTTTTTCGAGATTTTTTTTTTAAAAGCTAGCCAATATATCTGGCTATCCGGTACATATGCACTCATATGAGGTAATTTACAGTTAAAGTACCCGAAATCGCCATTGAACGCACCCCTCCCCTCGACCCACGCCTATACAATATACCGCGCATAGCTACAACACGGGGCCGAAGGATTACAGCTGGGTATGCTAGCCGTAATTTCAATTTTTCCATATCTAAAACCACTTATTTTTTCGAGATTTTTTTAAAAAAAGCTAGCCAATATATCTGGCTATCCGGTACATATGCTCTGATATGAGGTAATTTACCGTTAAAGTACTCGAAATCGCCATTGAACGCACCCCTCCCCTCGACCCTCGCCTATACAATATACCTCCCATAGACATAACACACAGCCGAAAGATTACGGCTGGCTTCAGCCTGAGTAATTTCGATTTTTCTATATCTAAAACCATTTATTTTTTCGAGATTTTTCTTTTAAAAGCTAGCTAATATATCTGGCTATCCCGTACATATGCTCTCATATGAGGTAATTTACAGTTAAAGTACCCGAAATCGCCATTGAACGCACCCCTCCCCTCGACCCACGCCTATACAATATACCGCGCATAGCTACAACACGGGGCCGAAGGATTACGGCTGGGTATGCTAGCCGTAATTTCAATTTTTCCATATCTAAAACCACTTATTTTTTCGAGATTTATCTTTTAAAAGCTAGCTAATATATCTGGCTATCCCGTACATATGCTCTCATATGAGGTAATTTACAGTTAAAGTACCCGAAATCGCCATTGAACGCACCCCTCCCCTCGACCCACGCCTATACAATATACCGCGCATAGCTACAACACGGGGCCGAAGGATTACGGCTGGGTATGCTAGCCGTAATTTCAATTTTTACATATCTCAAACCACTTACTTTTTCGAGATTTTTATTTTAAAAGCTAGCTAATATATCTGGCTATCCCGTACATATGCACTCATATGAGGTAATTTACAGTTAAAGTACCCGAAATCGCCATTGAACGCACCCCTCCCCTCGACCCACGCCTATACAATATACCGCGCATAGCTACAACACGGGGCCGAAGGATTACAGCTGGGTATGCTAGCCGTAATTTCAATTTTTCCATATCTAAAACCACTTATTTTTTCGAGATTTTTCTTTTAAAAGCTAGCCAATATATCTGGCTATCCGGTACATATGCTCTGATATGAGGTAATTTACCGTTAAAGTACTCGAAATCGCCATTGAACGCACCCTTCCCCTCGACCCTCGCCTATACAATATACCTCCCATAGACATAACACACAGCCGAAAGATTACGGCTGGCTTCAGCCTGAGTAATTTCGATTTTTCTATATCTAAAACCATTTATTTTTTCGAGATTTTTCTTTTAAAAGCTAGCTAATATATCTGGCTATCCCGTACATATGCTCTCATATGAGGTAATTTACAGTTAAAGTACCCGAAATCGCCATTGAACGCACCCCTCCCCTCGACCCACGCCTATACAATATACCGCGCATAGCTACAACACGGGGCCGAAGGATTACGGCTGGGTATGCTAGCAGTAATTTCAATTTTTCCATATCTAAAACCATTTATTTTTTCGAGATTTTTTTTTAAAAGCTAGCCAATATATCTGGCTATCCGGTACATATGCTCTGATATGAGGTAATTTACCGTTAAAGTACTCGAAATCGCCATTGAACGCACCCCTCCCCTCGACCCTCGCCTATACAATATACCTCCCATAGACATAACACACAGCCGAAAGATTACGGCTGGCTTTAGCCTGAGTAATTTCGATTTTTCTATATCTAAAACCACTTATTTTTTCGAGATTTTTCTTTTAAAAGCTAGCTAATATATCTGGCTATCACGTACATATGCTCTCATATGAGGTAATTTACAGTTAAAGTACCCTAAATCGCCATTGAACGCACCCCTCCCCTCGACCCTCGCCTATACAATATACCGCGCATAGCTACAACACGGGGCCGAAGGATTACGGCTGGCTATGCTAGCCGTAATTTCAATTTTTCCATATCTAAAACCACTTATTTTTTCGAGATTTATCTTTTAAAAGCTAGCTAATCTATCTGGCTATCCCGTACATATGCTCTCATATGAGGTAATTTACAGTTAAAGTACCCGAAATCGCCATTGAACGCACCCCTCCCCTCGACCGACGCCTATACAATATACCGCGCATAGCTACAACACGGGGCCGAAGGATTACGGCTGGGTATGCTAGCCGTAATTTCAATTTTTACATATCTCAAACCACTTACTTTTTCGAGATTTTTATTTTAAAAGCTAGCTAATATATCTGGCTATCCCGTACATATGCACTCATATGAGGTAATTTACAGTTAAAGTACCCGAAATCACCATTGAACGCACCCCTCCCCTCGACCCACGCCTATACAATATACCGCGCATAGCTACAACACGGGGCCGAAGGATTACAGCTGGGTATGCTAGCCGTAATTTCAATTTTTCCATATCTAAAACCACTTATTTTTTCGAGATTTTTCTTTTAAAAGCTAGCCAATATATCTGGCTATCCGGTACATATGCTCTGATATGAGGTATTTTACCTTTAAAGTACTCGAAATCGCCATCGAACGCACCCCTCCCCCGGAACCTCGCCTATCCAATACACCTCCCATAGACATAACACGCAGTGGAAAGATTACGGCTGGCTTCAGCCTGAGTAATTTCATTTTTTCAATATTTAAAACCACTTTTTTTTTCGAGATTTTTTTAAAAAAAGCTGGCCAATATATCTGTCTATCCGGTACATATGCTCTGATATGAGGTATTTTACCTTTAAAGTACTCGAAATCGCCACCGAACGCACCCCTCCCCCGGACCCTCGCCTATCCAATACACCTCCCATAGACATTACACGCAGTGGAAAGATTACGGCTGGCTATGCCAGCAGTAATTTCAATTTTTTCATACTTAAAGACACTTTTTTTTTCGAGATTTTTTTTTTAAAAGCTAGCTAATATATCTGGCTACCCCCCACATATGGTCTCATATGAGGTATTTTACCGTTAAAGTACCTGAAATCGCCATTGAACGTACCCCTCCCCGCGACCCCCGTCTATGTAATATAGCGCCCATAGCTACAACACGAGGCCGAAAGATTACGGCTGGCTATGCCAGCCGTAATTTCAATTTTTTCATACTTAAAGACACTTTTTTTTTCGAGATTTCTTTTTTAAAAGCTAGCTATTATATCTGGCTACCCCCCACATATGGTCTCATATGAGGTATTTTACCGTTAAAGTACCCGAAATCGCCATCGAACGCACCCCTCCCCCGGACCCTCGCCTATCCAATACACCTCCCATAGACATAACACGCAGTGGAAAGATTACGGCTGGCTTCAGCCTGAGTAATTTCATTTTTTCAATATTTAAAACCACTTTTTTTTTCGAGATTTTTTTTTTAAAAGCTAGCCAATATATCTGGCTATCCGGTACATATGCACTCATATGAGGTAATTTACAGTTAAAGTACCCGAAATCGCCATTGAACGCACCCCTCCCCTCGACCCACGCCTATACAATATACCGCGCATAGCTACAACACGGGGCCGAAGGATTACAGCTGGGTATGCTAGCCGTAATTTCAATTTTTCCATATCTAAAACCACTTATTTTTTCGAGATTTTTTTAAAAAAAGCTAGCCAATATATCTGGCTATCCGGTACATATGCTCTGATATGAGGTAATTTACCGTTAAAGTACTCGAAATCGCCATTGAACGCACCCCTCCCCTCGACCCTCGCCTATACAATATACCTCCCATAGACATAACACACAGCCGAAAGATTACGGCTGGCTTCAGCCTGAGTAATTTCGATTTTTCTATATCTAAAACCATTTATTTTTTCGAGATTTTTCTTTTAAAAGCTAGCTAATATATCTGGCTATCCCGTACATATGCTCTCATATGAGGTAATTTACAGTTAAAGTACCCGAAATCGCCATTGAACGCACCCCTCCCCTCGACCCACGCCTATACAATATACCGCGCATAGCTACAACACGGGGCCGAAGGATTACGGCTGGGTATGCTAGCCGTAATTTCAATTTTTCCATATCTAAAACCACTTATTTTTTCGAGATTTATCTTTTAAAAGCTAGCTAATATATCTGGCTATCCCGTACATATGCTCTCATATGAGGTAATTTACAGTTAAAGTACCCGAAATCGCCATTGAACGCACCCCTCCCCTCGACCCACGCCTATACAATATACCGCGCATAGCTACAACACGGGGCCGAAGGATTACGGCTGGGTATGCTAGCCGTAATTTCAATTTTTACATATCTCAAACCACTTACTTTTTCGAGATTTTTATTTTAAAAGCTAGCTAATATATCTGGCTATCCCGTACATATGCACTCATATGAGGTAATTTACAGTTAAAGTACCCGAAATCGCCATTGAACGCACCCCTCCCCTCGACCCACGCCTATACAATATACCGCGCATAGCTACAACACGGGGCCGAAGGATTACAGCTGGGTATGCTAGCCGTAATTTCAATTTTTCCATATCTAAAACCACTTATTTTTTCGAGATTTTTCTTTTAAAAGCTAGCCAATATATCTGGCTATCCGGTACATATGCTCTGATATGAGGTAATTTACCGTTAAAGTACTCGAAATCGCCATTGAACGCACCCTTCCCCTCGACCCTCGCCTATACAATATACCTCCCATAGACATAACACACAGCCGAAAGATTACGGCTGGCTTCAGCCTGAGTAATTTCGATTTTTCTATATCTAAAACCATTTATTTTTTCGAGATTTTTCTTTTAAAAGCTAGCTAATATATCTGGCTATCCCGTACATATGCTCTCATATGAGGTAATTTACAGTTAAAGTACCCGAAATCGCCATTGAACGCACCCCTCCCCTCGACCCACGCCTATACAATATACCGCGCATAGCTACAACACGGGGCCGAAGGATTACGGCTGGGTATGCTAGCAGTAATTTCAATTTTTCCATATCTAAAACCACTTATTTTTTCGAGATTTTTTTTTAAAAGCTAGCCAATATATCTGGCTATCCGGTACATATGCTCTGATATGAGGTAATTTACCGTTAAAGTACTCGAAATCGCCATTGAACGCACCCCTCCCCTCGACCCTCGCCTATACAATATACCTCCCATAGACATAACACACAGCCGAAAGATTACGGCTGGCTTTAGCCTGAGTAATTTCGATTTTTCTATATCTAAAACCACTTATTTTTTCGAGATTTTTCTTTTAAAAGCTAGCTAATATATCTGGCTATCACGTACATATGCTCTCATATGAGGTAATTTACAGTTAAAGTACCCTAAATCGCCATTGAACGCACCCCTCCCCTCGACCCTCGCCTATACAATATACCGCGCATAGCTACAACACGGGGCCGAAGGATTACGGCTGGGTATGCTAGCCGTAATTTCAATTTTTCCATATCTAAAACCACTTATTTTTTCGAGATTTATCTTTTAAAAGCTAGCTAATCTATCTGGCTATCCCGTACATATGCTCTCATATGAGGTAATTTACAGTTAAAGTACCCGAAATCGCCATTGAACGCACCCCTCCCCTCGACCGACGCCTATACAATATACCGCGCATAGCTACAACACGGGGCCGAAGGATTACGGCTGGGTATGCTAGCCGTAATTTCAATTTTTACATATCTCAAACCACTTACTTTTTCGAGATTTTTATTTTAAAAGCTAGCTAATATATCTGGCTATCCCGTACATATGCACTCATATGAGGTAATTTACAGTTAAAGTACCCGAAATCGCCATTGAACGCACCCCTCCCCTCGACCCACGCCTATACAATATACCGCGCATAGCTACAACACGGGGCCGAAGGATTACGGCTGGGTATGCTAGCAGTAATTTCAATTTTTCCATATCTAAAACCACTTATTTTTTCGAGATTTTTTTTTTAAAAGCTAGCCAATATATCTGGCTATCCGGTACATATGCTTTGATATGAGGTATTTTACCTTTAAAGTACTCGAAATCGCCATCGAACGCACCCCTCCCCCGGAACCTCGCCTATCCAATACACCTCCAATAGACATAACACGCAGTGGAAAGATTACGGCTGGCTTCAGCCTGAGTAATTTCATTTTTTCAATATTTAAAACCACTTTTTGTTTCGAGATTTCTTTTTTAAAAGCTAGCCAATATATCTGGCTACCCCCCACATATGGTCTCATATGAGGTATTTTACCGTTAAAGTACCTGAAATCGCCATTGAACGTACCCCTCCCCGCGACCCCCGTCTATGTAATATAGCGCCCATAGCTACAACACGGGGCCGAAAGATTACGGCTGGCTATGCCAGCCGTAATTTCAATTTTTTCATACTTAAAGACACTTTTTTTTTCGAGATTTCTTTTTTAAAAGCTAGCTAATATATCTGGCTACCCCCCACATATGGTCTCATATGAGGTATTTTACCGTTAAAGTACCCGAAATCGCCATCGAACGCACCCCTCCCCCGGACCCTCGCCTATCCAATACACCTCCCATAGACATAACACGCAGTGGAAAGATTACGGCTGGCTTCAGCCTGAGTAATTTCATTTTTTCAATATTTAAAACCACTTTTTTTTTCGAGATTTTTTTTTAAAAAGCTGGCCAATATATCTGTCTATCCGGTATAATACATATGCTCTGATATGAGGTATTTTACCTTTAAAGTACTCGAAATCGCCACCGAACGCACCCCTCCCCCGGACCCTCGCCTATCCAATACACCTCCCTTAGACATTACACGCAGTGGAAAGATTACGGCTGGCTATGCCAGCAGTAATTTCAATTTTTTCATACTTAAAGACACTTTTTTTTTTCGAGATTTTTTTTTTAAAAGCTAGCTAATATATCTGGCTACCCCCCACATATGGTCTCATAATATTTTACCGTTAAAGTACCTGAAATCGCCATTGAACGTACCCCTCCCCGCGACCCCCGTCTATGTAATATAGCGCCCATAGCTACAACACCAGGCCGAAAGATTACGGCTGGCTATGCCAGCCGTAATTTCAATTTTTTCATACTTAAAGACACTTTTTTTTTCGAGATTTCTTTTTTAAAAGCTAGCTAATATATCTGGCTACCCCCCACATATGGTCTCATATGAGGTATTTTACCGTTAAAGTACCCGAAATTGCCATCGAACGCACCCCTCCCCCGGACCCTCGCCTATCCAATACACCTCCCATAGACATAACACGCAGTGGAAAGATTACGGCTGGCTTCAGCCTGAGTAATTTCATTTTTTCAATATTTAAAACCACTTTTTTTTTCGAGATTTTTTTTTTAAAAGCTAGCCAATATATCTGGCTATCCGGTACATATGCTCTGATATGAGGTATTTTACCTTTAAAGTACTCGAAATCGCCATCGAACGCACCCCTCCCCCGGACCCTCGCCTATCCAATACACCTTCCATAGACATAACACGCAGTGGAAAGATTACGGCTGGCTTCAGCCTGAGTAATTTATTTTTTCAATATTTAAAACCACTTTTTTTTTCGAGATTTTTTTTAAAAGCTAGCCAATATATCTGGCTATCCGGTACATATGCTCTGATATGAGGTATTTTACCTTTAAAGTACCTGAAATCGCCATTGAACGTACCCCTCCCCGCGACCCCCGTCTATGTAATATAGCGCCCATAGCTACAACACGGGGCCGAAAGATTACGGCTGGCTATGCCAGCCGTAATTTCAATTTTTTTATAGTTAAAGACACTTTTTTTATCGAGATTTTTTTTTTAAAAGCTAGCTTATATATCTGGCTACCCCCCACATATGGTCTCATATGAGGTATTTTACCGTTAAAGTATCCGAAATCGCCATCGAACGCACCCCTCCCCCGGACCCTCGCCTATCCAATACACCTCCCATAGACATAACACGCAGTGGAAAGATTACGGCTGGCTTCAGCCTGAGTAATTTTATTTTTTCAATATTTAAAACCACTTTTTTTTTCGAGATTTTTTTTTAAAAAGCTAGCCAATATATCTGGCTATCCGGTACATATGCTCTGATATGAGGTATTTTACCTTTAAAGTACTCGAAATCGCCATCGAACGCACCCCTCCCCCGGACCCTCGCCTATCCAATACACCTCCCATAGACATAACACGCAGTGGAAAGATTACGGCTGGCTTCAGCCTGAGTAATTTCATTTTTTCAATATTTAAAACCACTTTTTTTTTCGAGATTTTTTTTTTAAAAGCTAGCCAATATATCTGGCTATCCGGTACATATGCTCTGATATGAGGTATTTTACCTTTAAAGTACTCGAAATCGCCATCGAACGCACCCCTCCCCCGGACCCTCGCCTATCCAATACACCTTCCATAGACATAACACGCAGTGGAAAGATTACGGCTGGCTTCAGCCTGAGTAATTTTATTTTTTCAATATTTAAAACCACTTTTTTTTTCGAGATTTTGTTTTTAAAAGCTAGCCAATATATCTGGCTATCCGGTACATATGCTCTGATATGAGGTATTTTACCTTTAAAGTACTCGAAATCGCCATTGAACGTACCCCTCCCCGCGACCCCCGTCTATGTAATATAGCGCCCATAGCTACAACACGGGGCCGAAAGATTACGGCTGGCTATGCCAGCCGTAATTTCAATTTTTTCATAGTTAAAGACACTTTTTTTTTCGAGATTTTTTTTTTAAAAGCTAGCTTATATATCTGGCTACCCCCCACATATGGTCTCATATGAGGTATTTTCCGTTAAAGTACCCGAAATCGCCATCGAACGCACCCCTCCCCCGGACCCTCGCCTATCCAATACACCTCCCATAGACATAACACGCAGTGGAAAGATTACGGCTGGCTTCAGCCTGAGTAATTTTATTTTTTCAATATTTAAAACCACTTTTTTTTTCGAGATTTTTTTTTAAAAAGCTAGCCAATATATCTGGCTATCCGGTACATATGCTCTGATATGAGGTATTTTACCTTTAAAGTACTCGAAATCGCCATCGAACGCACCCCTCCCCCGGACCCTCGCCTATCCAATACACCTTCCATAGACATAACACGCAGTGGAAAGATTACGGCTGGCTTCAGCCTGAGTAATTTTATTTTTTCAATATTTAAAACCACTTTTTTTTTCGAGATTTTTTTTTAAAAAGCTAGCCAATATATCTGGCTATCCGGTACATATGCTCTGATATGAGGTATTTTACCTTTAAAGTACCTGAAATCGCCATTGAACGTACCCCTCCCCGCGACCCCCGTCTATGTAATATAGCGCCCATAGCTACAACACGGGGCCGAAAGATTACGGCTGGCTATGCCAGCCGTAATTTCAATTTTTTCATAGTTAAAGACACTTTTTTTTTCGAGATTTATTTTTTAAAAGCTAGCTTATATATCTGGCTACCCCCCACATATGGTCTCATATGAGGTATTTTACCGTTAAAGTACCCGAAATCGCCATCGAACGCACCCCTCCCCCGGACCCTCGCCTATCCAATACACCTCCCATAGACATAACACGCAGTGGAAAGATTACGGCTGGCTAAGTCAGCCGTAATTTCAATTTTTCTATATCTAAAACCACTTATTTTTTCAAGATTTTTAAAAAAAAAGCTAGCCAATATATCTGGCTATCCGGTACATATGCTCTGATATGAGGTATTTTACCTTTAAAGTACTCGAAATCGCCATCGAACGCACCCCTCCCCCGGACCCTCGCCTATCCAATACACCTCCCATAGACATTACACGCAGTGGAAAGATTACGGCTGGCTATGCCAGCAGTAATTTCAATTTTTTCATACTTAAAGACACTTTTTCTTTCGAGATTTCTTTTTTAAAAGCTAGCTAATATATCTGGCTACCCCCCACATATGGTCTCATATGAGGTATTTTACCGTTAAAGTACCTGAAATCGCCATTGAACGTACCCCTCCCCGCGACCCCCGTCTATGTAATATAGCGCCCATAGCTACAACACGAGGCCGAAAGATTACGGCTGGCTATGCCAGCCGTAATTTCAATTTTTTCATACTTAAAGACACTTTTTTTTTTCGAGATTTCTTTTTTAAAAGCTAGCTAATATATCTGGCTACCCCCCACATATGGTCTCATATGAGGTATTTTACCGTTAAAGTATACCCGAAATCGCCATCGAACGCACCCCTCCCCCGGACCCTCGCCTATCCAATACACCTCCCATAGACATAACACGCAGTGGAAAGATTACGGCTGGCTTCAGCCTGAGTAATTTCATTTTTTCAATATTTAAAACCACTTTTTTTTTCGAGATTTTAAAAAAAAAAGCTAGCCAATATATCTGGCTATCCGGTACATATGCTCTGATATGAGGTATTTTACCGTTAAAGTACCTGAAATCGCCATTGAACGTACCCCTCCCCGCGACCCCCGTCTATGTAATATAGCGCCCATAGCTACAACACGGGGCCGAAAGATTACGGCTGGCTATGCCAGCCGTAATTTCAATTTTTTCATACTTAAAGACACTTTTTTTTTCGAGATTTTTTTTTTAAAAGCTAGCCAATATATCTGGCTATCCGGTACATATGCTCTGATATGAGGTATTTTACCTTTAAAGTACTCGAAATCGCCATCGAACGCACCCCTCCACCGGACCCTCGCCTATCCAATACACCTCCCATAGACATTACACGCAGTGGAAAGATTACGGCTGGCTTCAGCCTGAGTAATTTCATTTTTTCAATATTTAAAACCACTTTTTTTTTCGAGATTTTTTTTAAAAAAGCTAGCCAATATATCTGGCTATCCGGTACATATGCTCTGATATGAGGTATTTTACCTTTAAAGTACTCGAAAACGCCATCGAACGCACCCCTCCCCCGGACCCTCGCCTATCCAATACACCTCCCATAGACATAACACGCAGTGGAAAGATTACGGCTGGCTATGCCAGCAGTAATTTCAATTTTTTCATACTTAAAGACACTTTTTTTTTCGAGATTTCTTTTTTAAAAGCTAGCTAATATATCTGGCTACCCCCCACATATGGTCTAATATGAGGTATTTTACCGTTAAAGTACCTGAAATCGCCATTGAACGTACCCCTCCCCGCGACCCCCGTCTATGTAATATAGCGCCCATAGCTACAACACGAGGCCGAAAGATTACGGCTGGCTATGCCAGCCGTAATTTCAATTTTTTCATACTTAAAGACACTTTTTTTTTCGAGATTTCTTTTTTAAAAGCTAGCTAATATATCTGGCTACCCCCCACATATGGTCTCATATGAGGTATTTTACCGTTAAAGTATACCCGAAATCGCCATCGAACGCACCCCTCCCCCGGACCCTCGCCTATCCAATACACCTCCCATAGACATAACACGCAGTGGAAAGATTACGGCTGGCTTCAGCCTGAGTAATTTCATTTTTTCAATATTTAAAACCACTTTTTTTTTCGAGATTTTTTAAAAAAAAGCTAGTCAATATATCTGGCTATCCGGTACATATGCTCTGATATGAGGTATTTTACCGTTAAAGTACCTGAAATCGCCATTGAACGTACCCCTCCCCGCGACCCCCGTCTATGTAATATAGCGCCCATAGCTACAACACGGGGCCGAAAGATTACGGCTGGCTATGCCAGCCGTAATTTCAATTTTTTCATACTTAAAGACACTTTTTTTTTCGAGATTTTTTTTTTAAAAGCTAGCCAATATATCTGGCTATCCGGTACATATGCTCTGATATGAGGTATTTTACCTTTAAAGTACTCGAAATCGCCATCGAACGCACCCCTCCACCGGACCCTCGCCTATCCAATACACCTCCCATAGACATTACACGCAGTGGAAAGATTACGGCTGGCTTCAGCCTGAGTAATTTCATTTTTTCAATATTTAAAACCACTTTTTTTTTCGAGATTTTTTTTTAAAAAGCTAGCCAATATATCTGGCTATCCGGTACATATGCTCTGATATGAGGTATTTTACCTTTAAAGTACTCGAAAACGCCATCGAACGCACCCCTCCCCCGGACCCTCGCCTATCCAATACACCTCCCATAGACATAACACGCAGTGGAAAGATTACGGCTGGCTATGCCAGCAGTAATTTCAATTTTTTCATACTTAAAGACACTTTTTTTTTCGAGATTTCTTTTTTAAAAGCTAGCTAATATATCTGGCTACCCCCCACATATGGTCTAATATGAGGTATTTTACCTTTAAAGTACCTGAAATCGCCGTTGAACGTACCCCTCCCCGCGACCCCCGTCTATGTAATATAGCGCCCATAGCTACAACACGAGGCCGAAAGATTACGGCTGGCTATGCCAGCCGTAATTTCAATTTTTTCATACTTAAAGACACTTTTTTTTTCGAGATTTCTTTTTTAAAAGCTAGCCAATATATCTGGCTATCCGGTACATATGCTCTGATATGAGGTATTTTACCTTTAAAGTACTCGAAATCGCCATCGAACGCACCCCTCCCCCGGACCCTCGCCTATCCAATACACATCCCATAGACATTACACGCAGTGGAAAGATTACGGCTGGCTTCAGCCTGAGTAATTTCATTTTTTCAATATTTAAAACCACTTTTTTTTTCGAGATTTTTTAAAAAAAAGCTAGCCAATATATCTGGCTATCCGGTACATATGCTCTGATATGAGGTATTTTACCTTTAAAGTACTCGAAATCGCCATCGAACGCACCCCTCCCCCGGACCCTCGCCTATCCAATACACCTCCCATAGACATAACACGCAGTGGAAAGATTACGGCTGGCTATGCCAGCAGTAATTTCAATTTTTTCATACTTAAAGACACTTTTTTTTTCGAGATTTCTTTTTTAAAAGCTAGCTAATATATCTGGCTACCCCCCACATATGGTCTAATATGAGGTATTTTACCTTTAAAGTACCTGAAATCGCCGTTGAACGTACCCCTCCCCGCGACCCCCGTCTATGTAATATAGCGCCCATAGCTACAACACGAGGCCGAAAGATTACGGCTGGCTATGCCAGCCGTAATTTCAATTTGTTCATACTTAAAGACACTTTTTTTTTCGAGATTTCTTTTTTAAAAGCTAGCCAATATATCTGGCTATCCGGTACATATGCTCTGATATGAGGTATTTTACCTTTAAAGTACTCGAAATCGCCATCGAACGCACCCCTCCCCCGGACCCTCGCCTATCCAATACACCTCCCATAGACATAACACGGGGTCGAAAGATTACGGCTGGCTATGCCAGCCGTAATTTCAATTTTTTCATACTTAAAGACACTTTTTTTTTCGAGATTTCTTTTTTAAAAGCTAGCTAATATATCTGGCTACCCCCCCACATATGGTCTCATATGAGGTATTTTACCGTTAAAGTACCTGAAATCGCCATTGAACGTACCCCTCCCCGCGACCCCCGTCTATGTAATATAGCGCCCATAGCTACAACACGAGGCCGAAAGATTACGGCTGGCTATGCCAGCCGTAATTTCAATTTTTTCATACTTAAAGACACTTTTTTTTTCGAGATTTCTTTTTTAAAAGCTAGCTAATATATCTGGCTACCCCCCACATATGGTCTCATATGAGGTATTTTACCGTTAAAGTATACCCGAAATCGCCATCGAACGCACCCCTCCCCCGGACCCTCGCCTATCCAATACAACTCCCATAGACATAACACGCAGTGGAAAGATTACGGCTGGCTTCAGCCTGAGTAATTTTATTTTTTCAATATTTAAAACCACTTTTTTTTTCGAGATTTTTTTTTTAAAAGCTAGCCAATATATCTGGCTATCCGGTACATATGCTCTGATATGAGGTATTTTACCTTTAAAGTACTCGAAATCGCCATCGAACGCACCCCTCCCCCGGACCCTCGCCTATCCAATACACCTTCCATAGACATAACACGCAGTGGAAAGATTACGGCTGGCTAAGTCAGCCGTAATTTCAATTTTTCTATATCTAAAACCACTTATTTTTTCAAGATTTTTTAAAAAACAGCTAGCCAATATATCTGGCTATCCGGTACATATGCTCTGATATGAGGTATTTTACCTTTAAAGTACTCGAAATCGCCATCGAACGCACCCCTCCCCCGGACCCTCGCCTTTCCAATACACCTCCCATAGACATAACACACAGTCGAAAGATTACGGCTGGCTAAGTCAGCCGTAATTTCAATTTTTCTATATCTAAAACCACTTATTTTTTCAAGATTTTTTTTAAAAAGCTAGCCAATATATCTGGTTATCCGGTACATATGCTCTGATATGAGGTATTTTACCTTTAAAGTACTCGAAATCGCCATCGAACGCACCCCTCCCCCGGACCCTCGCCTATCCAATACACCTCCCATAAACACGCAGTGGAAAGATTACGGCTGGCTAAGTCAGCCGTAATTTCAATATTTCTATATCTAAAACCACTTATTTTTTCGAGATTTTTTGTTCAAAAGCTAGCCAATATATCTGTCTATCCGGTACATATGCTCTGATATGAGGTATTTTACCTTTAAAGTACTCGAAATCGCCATCGAACGCACCCCTCCCCCGGACCCTCGCCCTTGTCTAGCATGCTATGCAGCTATACATGCATGCCGAGTATGTCATTTATTTTCGACACATTTTCTTCTTAATATTTCTTCGAATTATATGTTCTCAAAAAGGAGTGATTGTTTTGAATTGGAACGTGTTCAGTTTGCATATTTTTTAGGTGCATTAGACTACGTTTTAGTACCTAATCTCTAGCATTGTTCCCGCGCGTAAATTGGCACTACGACCCAATTGAGCATAGTCGTTATTTTATTCGGACTGCACGCATGAGTTGTTCCGGCTAGGTTTGGCTTTACGGCCCATTTCAGCTCGGTCTTTCAACGGACAGCTGAGAACCACGTAGCCGGCTGGTCTCCGTGGTGTTGCCCCGGCGGGCCGCTGTTATCATACCTGAACTTTCATGTGTAAAATACTTTGTAATTGTATGGCTGTAGTTAGATCGACAAATCTATCGCTTTCATGGCCTTTTTGACATTATTATTGTTATTTTCACTGTCGGCTGTAGTGTAGGCTGTAGTGTAAGCCTGTAATTGCGTTACCAACAATAGTACCAGCCGCTGCGCACATCTACAAAGTAAATGGTTCACTCAGGTGAACCATTATGTTTCAAAATGAGGGGTCACATGACAATGTCAATGATATTGATCAATTATTAAACTGCGGTAATCTGGTAATGCAGAGTATAATATGTTATTAGGCAACAATTCTGATTTCTAGCATGACCCATGATTGAATTGATGGTTAACTTACTTGGTCCTTAAATTACTTGGTCCTTAATAACATCTTGATGGTTAATTGATGGTTAACTTACTTGGTCCTTAACTTACTTGGTCCTTAACTTACTTGGTCCTTAATAACATCTGGCATCCCTGAATATGGTTCACTCAGGTGAACCATTTACACGCAATATATGCAAATGTGCTGGAGATAACAATACCAGCCATTCGTACACTGTTGCTGGTTCAACAGTTGACCGGCGTGTTTTAGGACGCATCGGTAAGGAAAACGGACGGGAAATAATCATTTTATTTCTACATTTTGCGGTCTTCAAAACAACAAAGTCGGTAATTATTATCAAAGTATATGAATTGTGGATCACATAAACGAAAGTTTTTTTGCATTTGCTGGTAAATTGAGGGAGAAATCAGCCGACAAAAAAAAATTGTTTCCGTTGGATGGTGCAGCGGGCGGAAGAGGTTGATCTCCGCACAACCCTATTGTAATGAACCTATGTGTGCCGCTGCGCTATTTTGACCAGACGGGGATTCCCGTTTTAACTAAGTTAACCATCAATTCAATCATGGGTCATGCTAGAAATCAGAATTGTTGCCTAATAACATATTATACTCTGCATTACCAGATTACCGCAGTTTAATAATTGATCAATATCATTGTCATGTGACCCCTCATTTTGAAACATAAATGTAATTGGTGTGGTAAAGCCAGGTAAATAAAGAATCAAATTATCAAACTTCAACAAATGTCTGCCTTTTCAAACAAATTATGCAAAAGTTTAGACCTATCACTTATGTTTGATTTTGAACAAGAATGAAGAAAGATTATTTTGGTGAGTAAACAATACATTTTAATTATTTGATTGAATATAATTTATTTTTAATGTAAATTATATTATTGTTTTGCTCAGTTTTCAACTATAGTTTTTATTCCTCAGATTCCCTCACACTTATTCTTCATATTAGTTATTAATCCATAGGATAATTTTTTATTGTTTGATAGTACTGTATATATTTAACTAATTTGTACATATTTTATAATACTCATCTGTAAATTGACGTTCACACATTTTCACTTATTATTAATCTACATTTCTCCCACTTTCTGTTTTCTGACAGGGCTCTATTTGGCAGTCAGCTGCATTAGTTTCATAAGACTTCTTTATTTGTGATGTTGTTATAAATTCCATATCCCCATATTATCTTGCCAACCAATAATTATCGTGACATTATACTCTCACTTTCCAATTTTCTACAGGGTTCCATCTTGTGTGCATAAGGCAGCATTGTCTGATTTATGTTCATCTCCCCCTTTTTTTCTTCTTCATTCTTCCTATTTCCATTGATCATCACTCATTCTTATCCCCCCTTTAATCTTGTGGCCACCACTTTGGCTTCCCTTACTATATAGCCCTTTGATCCCTGCCCACTCTCCCCCATTCAGATGTCTGCTCATGGTATTACCTCATGCATGGTACTCCTTTGATCCTGCCTCCTTTACTTTCTCTATGGATCACACTCCAACTCCCTTGTCCCATGTTATGTACATGTATATAATATCTTCTTTGTGCGTATTCCCTCCAATCCCAGCCAAGTCTGATTGACCACTCACAGCCTCTTCATTGTTACCTGTCTCCGCCCCCTTACATGTGCACTTATATGTGTGTATATATATGTTTTGTGTATGTTTCATTGTCACTTAGCCTCTGAAGAAGATTCTGCTAGGATAAAAAATGTAGGCCCTATATTAACTCTTAAATTATATTATGTAAATTAATTTGTATTTATTGATCATGCAAATGTTGAAATGATGTATACATAATATTAATAAACACATTATATACAAAAAATATGCACAGTTATGCAATTTGTTTGATGTTTGTAATACATATCAAGATTGTAAATTTTTAGTATTTGTGAAGGAAAAATGAGCTATGAGTATGAGGTACCCTTAAATTATGATAAACGTGAAGTCCTGAATATTGAAACAAAAACTTGCAACTGGTATTTTGTATAAAAAGAAATACGTATATTATGCAAAACAATGCAATTAATAATGGGGTATATGACAACACACTTCTAAGTACATGATAAAACATAACTATGTTTCTTCTTACAAGTATAAAAGGTTGTTATGATGTAAAGTATGTGATTGTGATCCATTAATTAACCATATGTTATGTTATGTATGTGATTGTTATCCATTAACTTTGTCAAATTCAACCCAAATCACTTGGACTTCACACTTCTCTTGTACATTGTGGTTCAAATGGATGTTAATAACGGATGAATGAATGCACAAAATTAGCACAGGGCCATCAAATTGTATTGATGCTTTATGCTTAATATTGCTGGCCAGAATAAGCAACCAAATATGACATCATTTTGAATGTTTTTCTTTGTCCGGCGCCACCAGATATAGGTTTCATGCCGCTAGAATTGGAAAAGTCTTGTTTTTTCTTGTTTGACTGTGCAACAACGCAAAACAAATTAATTTCTAGATAGCATTGTGCACAGTAACTAAGTCATGAACATGGCCATTTAAGGCTAGCTGGTTCTACTGCAAAGAAGTAGACAGTCACTTTTAAAGCACTGATATATTAATGCGGCTTTCTTTTTCTTTCATTTGATGACCAGGAAAACAAAGAAAACATTGCTGAGTTGAAGAGAAGGTTTTCAGAACAGAACCCACAAGGTAATTGTTGTTGGTTTGTATTTTGCATGATAAAACACAACACACACACACACACAGTCCGATGAAATGTACATTTCATTAGGAAGCTGTTTACATTGTAAATTAATTATAAAGACCACTTACCTTGTTTCACTAGAAAGCAGTTTAAATTGTAACTTAGACCATTATTATATCTCCTACATGAAAAAAGTTTACATTGTTAATTAACCTGACTTTAAAGACCACCTCATATACATATGAAGATCATTTTCTACTCTGGGTGGCCTTTGTAGACAGGTTTGATTGTATACTTCTTTCATTTACCTTCACTGTTTCCTCAAGATGCACCAGACTCACCTTACGACCCCCGTGACTTTGACTGGCTGGACAACGATGCCTACATGTACCACCTCATGCTCATCAGCCAGATGAATCTGGACACTGCTTTGGTCAAGCTGGACAAGATACTCAGATGGAGGAAGGAGTTTGGTGTCAATGGTACATTATTTTTTTCTCTAAACTTTTTCTTTTTTATTTGTGAGGAATTCTGTGAAATTAAATCAGATCTAGAAACGAGAAAGTGCACACACAATGCAGAAATGGGACAATACATGCTCATGCCTGATTAATACGGAGCAGTATCATCCTCTTTACACTATTATTACCCCGGTTATAAGATAACTTCCAATGAAATCCACTCACAATGTGTGCATCATTTCCACTTCCTTGGGAGAATTCCTTCCTAATGGCTTATGGGCATTGAGAAGATCCTTTACCAATCTGGACCCCATATAAACACTGGGTAGAGAACAATGATTGTGGAGTAATTATCTTGTGGAAGGGCAATCAAAATGGGCATGCACTGGTTTCAAACTCTGGATCCAAATCATCCAATGATTGGAATGTGTGCGCTCTACCAATCTTGCCACTCTATGTTGTGCTAATCAATTGATCATACTATCAATCAATATGTAATCTATTATATTAATACGGTAAGCTTCAACCCCCCAAATGCCTCCCACTCGAGATATCCTCACCCCGAGAATTCGGCGACTCCCCGACCGTCGGGATCGAAGGATATACGTTTTACGGAGGACAATAAGGTATTCCCGAGTCGCTCCCGCCCCGTGGTCGTCCTCCAGATCGAAGAAAAGGGAAAGTCAGCAATGCGGCATTGCCTATTTAAGGCGCCGAGCATTGACTAACGATTTATCGCCGTAAAAGTATTTGTAAGAATATAAATTGGAGTAGATAAAACAAATAATATATCGAGAAACCATTTTAGATATAACACGTTGCGAAACTACCCAGGTTTTGATAAATATCAATATTTATATTACGCGGATGGTATGGTAATGATCGCTATTGCCGATTGGCATCGTGTTTGTAAGTGCATCGACGACAAAATGCGACAACTTCAATTTAGCTGCGGTTATACAACGCGCAATGGCTGTACAGCCGTGTATACACGTCGCGCAGTCATCTAATTACCCCACCGAACCGGAGTTTATTTGCATAGCTCACTGACCTGCTGACCATCGTCTCTGGTCACTATCTCATTCGCCCTACCGTACACGATACTATAATTGCGCCAGCTTGTGGTGCTACCATGCAGTACCAGAAGAGACGCCTATGGGGTGGGGGGGGGGGGGGGGGTGGGGGTAGAATGGACGGGGGAGGTAATATCTTCAAGAATATGAACAAAGGTATACGCGGGAGAACTTAGTTTATGATATGAAACGTGTAGGGGACACGACGGGTTATTTGTCATACAGGCAATTGGAGCCGCGGGGGGGGGGGGGGGGGGGGGGGGGGGGAGCGGCGAAGCTACTTTATTAGCAAGAACACGAACATATATTATTGTATCTATTTTAATACAAGCGGAACAAATTATGGATCATAATGAAATATGGGGGGATAACTGAATAACTTTGCGTGGATACTAAACCATCATGATTTTGTTATACATTGGTCGGATGTATCGTTGGACGGGGCCCCGACGGGTTGTGGGGTAGGATTGAATCGCCCGAGTCTATTTTGTCTTACTATCTAAATGATGACTGTGGGATATTTAGTAAAGTTTTAAAGTGTTTTTATGTCATCATCGTCTTTCTCTTTCAAAAACCCGCGGATTTCCGCGGGTACAGCTAGTACTTATTGATTGTATGATCAATTGATTGACTGTAGGATTAATCCCAAATCTTTATGGCGTTATGGGGCCTATAGTCTGCTGGAGTCTATGGTGAATGCATGCTAAACCAAAATCAAATTGTCTTCAATGGAAAAATGAATAATTTGAAAAGTCACCTGTAATTTAACACCTCCACTTTGCTAATAATGTAATTCATCTTTTTCTTACATTCCTTTTCCAGACATCAGATTTGAAGATTTTCCAGAGGACATACAACAACAAGGTCCCTCATATCCACATGGTACAGACAAGAAGGAACGCCGCATTTGTAAGTTTGAACTCCTTTTTATTTCATTTTATGCAGAGATGCCAACCGTTCCGTTTTTGCCGTATTTGTTACGTTTTTTCACGCAAAATACGGCAGTACGTTTTCCCCTAATAAAATACGTTTTCTTGGGGGAAAAAAAAAAAAAAAAAAAACGATTTTTTTTTTTTTTTTTTTTTTTTTTTTTTTTTTTTTTTTTTTTTTTTTCTCTTTATAGAAACGATCGGAAATCGGCAACAAAATTTACGTTGAACCCTGATACACTATTACTCCAGATACATATTTTAAATATATCACAAATAAACCAAACAAACTCATACAAACGCTGGTGTGATCGAACCAACTTTTATATTAACGCGCGCGTAAAGAGTATTTTTGCTGCGCGAATTGGCTTCGCGAAAAAATATGTTTTTTTGCCTCTAAAGGTTGGCAGCTCTGAAAATACTTTTTTTTGGTTCAAAATACTGTTTTTTACCTCTCAGAATACTTTTTTTGGTTTGTGAAGGTTGGCATCTCTGTTTTATGTGCTCTATTTGATGTATTAGCTATAATTATTTTATTGTTACAAAGGATAAATAAGGAGCTTACATAATGTAATTTATTTACAGTCAAACCTGTGCTTAGTGAACACCCAAGGAAAACAAGAAAAGTTACCACTTAAAGGCAGATGTCCTTTATTGACAGGTTCCATAACATTGTTTTTCTCTGCAGAGGATCACTTTTGGTTTGATATATAAGCAGGATATCTGATATGGACAAGTGGCCACTTAGTCTGTAATTTGACTGTACTTTGTTTTGAAAGTGACAGTCATTATATAAATAAATGTATGACAGCTTATACATTCATGCTCATCATTCATCATTCATTGCCTTTTCAAGTACATGTATAACAAAGGAGATTTTATCCTTAAATGGGTTTTGTAAAAGCTATTATTGTTATGTTATCAATGAGAATGAAAGAAAAGGGAAACAGTTTTTAATAGATAACCATTAGTAAAGATTGATTATCGTTGTTTCATTTTCATTTTCCAGCTGTCAAACAGAGTACCGTAAACCGGGGTGACTTTGACCACTTTTTTAGAAGGATGTATTTTAATCATGTCTCACTCTTAAGATCTAATTTCTGATTCTATACATTCCCATTATAAAGAGTATATTTGAAACAATAAGAAATTTGTTCTAATAAGTGTGGCTTGATCAAAATATATTCATCCCAAAAAGTGGCCAAAGTCACCCTGGCGGCCAAAGTCACCCCGGTTTACGGTACTAGGAAGATGAACAAAAAGTGATTTGTTGGTTAAAGTACATGAATGAACTATGTCATTGACTTTAAAGAATCAATAGCAAAACTCATGAAATTAAACAAATGAGTAGCATATGAATAAATTGCATATATGTAAAAAAACTCGAACTAAAAAGTATGGAAGTTCAAAAAGGATCTTCCATCATACCCTGTAAGTGTTTAGAAATATCCACCTTCATCTGCAAAACTTACTTCCAGAGAATGATATGCTGGAGTCCCACTACAAGGATGGCATTGTGATTTCTTGCAGGCCTTGAAAAATAGAACACTTTAATTTTTTGGAAAGAGAAACAAAAACTGGGAATTTTGTTTTTACTTGAAGCACATGTTTTGAATTAATACAGGAAATCATGTGCATGTACATGTTTCTCACATCTGGAAAGTTAATCATCTGTAGTATGATTACAAAATGTAGCATGTCTGTGTCATGTTGTTAACCTTTTCCCTCCTATTATATTTACATTCCTACAGAGTGAATACATGGTTTAACAGGTCCCAGGACTAGGGGGAAATGGGAATAATGTTGTCAAATTCTCTCCAATAAAACTGGCTTCATCTCTTTGAATATCAAACATGAATGAGAAATATTAGCATCAAGTATATTTTGCCTCTGCTCAAGTTTCTCTCGTGCAAGGCTCATCAAACTTGTACATTTTTTAAAAACATGAATATTAATTTTAGGAAAAAATATAGTTTAACCATGACCCTGCTGCTAGACGTGCAAGGAAGGACAATTAATTGGGTAACATGAGACAGCAGGATGACTCCCTATTATCACTTATAACTGACTACTACAGTATCTCTCACCTACCTCCTATGGCCCTTTACCCACCCCCCCAAAAAAACAAAACAAACAAACAAACAAAAAAACAAACAAACCTGGTCAGATGAATCCTTATTTATCAAAATATTAACAGTTCTAATGACATATTCCTTTTCTTTACATGCAGTATTCCTGTGGTGTTCTATCAATTGTTAGAGCAAATTTTACATAAATGCTTATAGTTTTGGGGTGCAGTATGGTACTTGACCAAGCTTTATCAGTAAAGCCAATGACCAATCATTGTCAAAATAAATATTCAAATATTCTCGCATTCCCTTTCTTTACAGTATTTGTGTGGTGTTCTATCAATTATCAGAGCGAATTTTACATAATTTGCTTGTATTTGTTTATTTGTTTTTGTGTGCAGTATGGTACTTGATCAAGCACTATCATAAAAGCCCAGAGACTCAGATGCAGGCCAAGAAGATGACCGTATTCTGGCTCAACAAGCTACAGAAAGATGATGCGGCGGACAGGATTGTGATCATGCAAGACATGACTGATGCTGGCGTATCCAATATGGTAGGTTAACGGTCGTCATGTGGCACTGCGGATCGCCATTTTGAACTAGGCTTTATTCGCACTGCATATAACACTGAGCCAGTGTGTATTACGCACAGTGCGCAAGGTGTTCACAAGATGGCACTGCGCATCTCATTCACAAATCTGAATCACCTTCAATTGACTGTAATCTTTACTTTGTGGTATCTACAGGAATTTATTTATGTATTTTTAGTTGATTGATCATCTACCAATATACACTTCATAACTGGAGATGTTATTTTACAGCGTTTATCAGGTTCAACAAGCTGTAGAGAGAAAGTATACAGTGGGCAGGATTGTTATCGTGTAAGACATGACTGATGCAGGCTTAATTGTAGATGTCTATTTTGAGAAATTTGAGAATAACCAGTAATCAAGATTATTGTTTAAAAACATTTGTTATCTCTTTTTTTTTTATTTGTAGGATATAGAGCTGGTGAAATTTAACATCATGTGCTATGAGCTCTATTTTCCTGCCATAGTTGGTGAGTAACTTTTTATTTGCATTCTCAAATAAAGTGTCATTCTTTCATGCATACATATTTGTATGTTTAAGTTCATTTACACTAATGAAACAGCTACTTATATAGCGCATGTTCCATCTTTTGACGCTCACGACGCATCATTATTACCCCGGTCATAATTTTTATTTGCATTCAGTTTCACAAACAACATGAGAATCTTTACTGCTTCATATTTGTGTGTAAATGTTCTATTACACTTCAAGCAGTAAAAAGTAATAAGTAAGATATTATCTTTTAATTTCTTTATTGAGAATGTTCATAATTTATTGACATATAATGGACCTTTCCTCATATCATATTATTCATTAGTTTATGAGATCCATATCTATACACTAGATGAAATGTATTGCACAAATTATCAATTTTCTTCTTTTTATAGAATCTAATACTTATTTGTAACATATTGCATTTTCGCTTTTTCTCGTTTCTACCAGAAATGCTGTACATTGTCGACATGCCCTGGATTCTAAACGGTGAGTACATAACACACGTATCTTCTAACTAATATTTGTTCAATTTATTTGTATTTCCTTTCAAGTTACATGATTACTTTCCCCTCTATTTTTTGTTTTCAAAATGATTTTTGCAATTCTCTTGTATCAGAACTTAATTTTTCTAGTAAAATAATATTTGTTTGTTATAATCCAATGCATGCCAAGTATGAAATCTTCACCCTGAGCCTACAGGAACCTGGCATATTTCTATTAGATTTTAAAAAGGGCAAAATATTGGAATTGTGTGGATCATTGTTTGAATGATGAATTGCTTGAGACCACATCAAGTTAAATATGAGGGAGAGAAATCGAGACGTACTTTGATCTTGAATATTCAAAACTTTTGTTACATTCAAATTGATTCTTTATTTACTTCATAAGGTATGGAGGATCAGAGAGAAGATCACTGCTTTCCCACCAAGCAAGACAACACATTTATTGGGCCCCATTTCATAAGACATTTCAGATTGTTGTAAATGTCCAATTACTGTAACTGGTAGGTCAACACCCAATCAGCTTGCATGGTAGTTACAATAATTGGACACTTACAACAATTGAAAAAGTATGAAACAGGGTCTAGGTTTGTTGCAGGGAGAGAAATCTAGACATACTTTGATATAGAAAAAGTAAAACTTCAACCCTTTTTTTTGCTCCACAGCCGTATGGAGGATTGTAGAGAAACTGCTGTCTCAGCAAGCAAGAGACCACATCAAGTTTATTCGAGGGAAAGAAGTCCAGATGTACTTCGATCTTGAGTCGCTGCCCCCACACTTGGGAGGAACGGTAAGCAGAGATTTCACTTCTGTTTTTAAATATATACTGGTCATTTTTGCCCTAATGAAGATTCTGCTAGGATCGAAGGCTACATGTAGGCTCATTTTATTATGCAGGTGATATTGTTTCTTTTTTTTCTTGTATAAAACTAGACACAAAAATTCTCTGGCACAGCCTTTCTTTCACCCCTCATGTGCTTTAAGTGCTGTTCAGCACAGATGTGAATATACAATGATAACAACAACAAAAAGTAAGATTTCTAATCCCATCTAATTGTCTTAAATGGAACGATACATTACTTGTGAGTCATCCCATATCTTTACATAAAACGGGTAATGTGTTTTGTCAATTTCAACAACAAAATCTGTGTTTAAACTCCAGTGTGATAACATAGCTTGGCTCTGGAGCAATGAGTGGGTCCTTTTTAGGACCACCACTTTTCCAAGAAAGACTTCCTTTGTGGTGTACGGAAATTCATCCTCTATTTAATCTGTGCCATGGAAACTTTCAAAGATTACAGCATTACTTTCTTTTAAACATACCCGAGTGTGCAATAATTGTGCTATTAACATACCTGAAATCGCAATAAGGTTGTAATTTTTCCTCCCCTCTGTGCATTTATTTTTAATTTTATTGTGAAAATAATTTTTTTTTTCTTTTCAGGATCCTTATGTTTGGGAATACATACCCGGAGAGTTTGATGATTATGATGATGCGGAGGAGGAGGAGGAGGAAGATGAGAGAGGGGATGGAGGAGATGTTTCATTCAGATCATTGGAGGGTGATGATCGATCACTTCTGCCTATCGTCAATGCAGCCAAATCTCTTCGCCAATCCAAGCAACACAAAAGGGTATATGTGCTGGTCTTTTCTTTACTTATTTTACTTGTTAGGACAACCTGTTTTACTTGTTATATATTATATATATATGGAAATAAATGAGAAACCAACAAATTATGAGATATGATGTATATATCTTTTGAAATCTTCTGTCTTCCTTTTTTGTGATATTTGACATCATATCTTGTTTCACTCGGTAATGCTGCCAAGTCACTTCGCCAAACCAAGCAACACAAAAGGGTATTTGGCTTCATCTTTTTTACTTTGGGGGCATGGGAATGAGGGAGAAACCAATTATGAGATATCATAGGGGATGTTTCACAAAGATTCAAAATTGACTTAACTCTAAGTTGGACCTAACTATTATGGCTAGCCGTTAGTTTCTTTGTTGAAACAGTTCTTTTGAAAAGGCATCAAGTTTGATAAATTCAGTTAATTTTGTAATTATCAAGGAACCTTGAAATAATTGAGATAATGGATTTTGCTATAACATGCATTCTACGTAGACCCAAGCCTGAATATTTTTGGAACAGTCCTGAACAGGACAGACTGTATGGGTTAAATAATATCCTTTTATGATTCGTGAACTTATGATGCTAGAAACAAAGTCAAATATTTGTATTTGCATGGACATGTGGAGTAGAAATAAGATATGGGACATGGTTTTAAGATTAAAAGTTTCCCCCAGGTGCATTTCCTGGATGAAGTTGATGGCAAAGAGAATGTCGACCCTGAACACTCGCCCCTCCACAAGAAGCATCATGTGAGTCCATATACCCTTCCTTTCATCATCTTACAGTAACTCTTGTTATTATTTCAAGTAAGGCTGAGTCATGTCGGTAATTGTCGGAACCGGGTCCCGATAAACTTTTACCGGTCGGGAACCGGTATCCCGATAAATTTTTACCGTCGAAACTCGGACCGGTAAAATCACGCAATCGTGCACGCATCGGCAAAAATGCACTGTTTGGGGCTTATATTGCTCTTTTTATATGCAAATAACATTATAAATACTGAGGCTTTTATGGATTTACATATCAATCTTTACGGGAAAATAGTTACAGACTATCCAGAATTAACTCAGTTTCGCATGAAAAGTATTTGTTTTCGAAGTAAATTGGACCTATAAATCGATCGTTTGTTCACCATTGCCCATCGCAACGCGGTTCACAGAAACTTAGCCCGCTAGTCGGGGGGAAACGATCGCTTGTGACTGTGAGCCACTGCCCTCAAAAAGTGGCTATAAATTAGCCTTTTCACAATCAACACCATTTTGGTAGTCTACTTACATGATAACATGGCATTTGAAAGCTGAACAGAATACAAAATCACCCCCAAAACAATGAAAAAACTGTGCTGAATTATCGATATATTTCCATGGAACATTCGTGATCGTGAGGATCGAAGGTTGATGAATTGAGCTACAGCATGCAGCAAGTTTTCGGGCCGCTGTTTCATGCATATCACTCATATACTTTGCGTGCAAGTTACGGGTCTTTTTTTCTTACGCGAGATTCATCCGCCGGCCGGTGGAACTATGTTAATTCATCAGCTAGCTAGCCTGCACACAAAGGATACGTGCGTATACTATAGGAGCGATGTAGTCGTTTTTTATCGATATTTTGTGTAATTGTTTTCATTGTTTTGGGGCTCATTTTTGTTTCTGTTCAGCTATCAAACGCCATGAAATCATGTAAGTAGAATATCAAAACATTTTAAAATGGTGCAAATGACCAAAAAACGTATTTTGAGCTACTTTTTGAATGCACTGGGTTATCAGCTGGATCATACAAAGATCCATCAGACAACTCCCCCAGAGTATCGGACTAACATTGTGTGCACATCCGCCGACAATATCGTTCAAATGACTAGCAATTTTGCGCTTCCTGTTCAATTTCTGACTGTCAAACGAAGTAAAGAACCAAGAATTTCTCGAAAATAACCACTCTTTATAGTAAATGATATCAATTGCCCCGTTTTTATTTGAATTCCGCTACATTATTGTGATAATCTTAATTTTTTTTTTAACATTGTATTTATTTTTATTTTTTTTCGGGGCACCGTTTCCGATATAACGAAACCGGGTCCCGATTGAAACGGTCGGTAACCGGTGTGATCGACCGAACCGACTCAGCCTTAATTTCAAGTATCATGATTAAATGGCAAGAATCCACCCATTTCTTTGGGACTAATTTTCATGAATAGAATCAAATAAACCCCCATTTTACCCGTTCAGGACGGATTGATTTTGGTATTACAAATAATTCTCCATAAACCCAAGCTCGAGTATTTTCGGGACCAGTCCTGAACGGGTTAATATAAACTTGATTATTTCTGACTACTGAACCCTCATCTCTGCTAAAGAAACGTGCAAGTCCTTGCTTCCTCCTTTTCAAAACGCAAACCTCTCTGCCCAAAAACATACCAATATCCATTAAAGGGACCATTCAGACGTCGTTTAGAGCTTACTAGAGGAAATTTCTGCAGATATCTGTGGACAGTAATTGAATATTTAAATTGCATGTTGTAGTAGGTGTTCTGAAATAGTAACAAGTCTTCAAGGAGTTTAAATATCTGATATAGTTAGTTATTATTTATCCCACCTAAGCAAGACATTTTAATGTGGCCAAACATATGTGTAAACAGTTTGAATTTCCTGTATTATTATTACTCGTGTATTTAATTATTTATTTATGTATTTATGTATTTATTTGTTTATTTATGTATTTATTAATTAATTAATTTATTTATTTATTTATTTATTTATTTATTTATTTGTGGATTGATTGATTGATTGATTGACTGATTGATTGATTGATTGATTGATTGATTGATTGATTGATTGATTGATTGATTGATTTACTTGTTTATTTATTTATTTATTTATTTTCTTATCTCTAGAGGAAAGCTGTGGGTCACAAAAGAAGCAAGTCGAAGGAGATTCATGTTGGGCCACAGATTAGCATCAGGTATGAAGGGTTAATTCGGAATCCAAATGCTGCATTAGTCTATTAAAGTTGAGGATGGTTCACTAGTATAATACATGTACTTCATGCTTGGTTTGTATCATACTAATCTGCCAATCACCATTTTGTACTGTTTTTTGCATTATACTCTGTTGATTGGAAGTTGTAAAGCTTAAAGGACCTAAAGAATACAACGTACTTTGACACTTATTCCATAGTTGATGACTTGAAACATAGGTCTGCTGAAAAAAAATCCATAAAAATAAAAACAGTAGTGATTTAAGACTAGTTTTCTGATGCCAAATCTCACTTAGCAGCCAGTTTACGCCCCACCCACATTTAGGGTCCGGAATCGGCGGCGTGATCGACGTGTGATTGACAATACATTGGCTTACGTCATGACGCGTCATCTACAGACTTTAGTTCATTAGTCCGTTCTTTAGATGACGTCACATTTTGGCGATTTAAAAGGGGCGTTCCCAGGACAATTAGATATTTACTAATTACCCCAAAATTGATTGATTTCATGAGAAATGACTGCCAAATTCTTTTTCTTCGGGAAAAATTACATATAGAGAGCCGAATTGTGAAAATTAGGCCATCTAGACGCTGTAGTCCCTTTAAAGCTTAAAGGGATCTAGTAACTTTGTTGACATACAAAAAGTGATAAATTGTTTATTAGAAGTGTATATTTGTGATCTGATATGTCCACTAAGTAATGTGTAAAAAATTCAGGTTAAATGGATGTCATTATGGCCGAGTAATGAGCAAAAAATGCAAAGTAATTTTACACAGTTATAACTTTTCAGTGGATCATAAAAAATCTGAACATGTCAGTTGTAAATATCTTTTTAACGAAAGGGAAATTCGAAAAAACAAAACCTGTTCCAAACTTCTATTGGTAATAGAAATACAATATGGTATGAGAGAAACACTAGAGTGCCAAGTACGTTTTGTGGATTTAGACAATGTTACTAGATCCCTTTAACCCATTGACTACGGGAACCGGGTAGGTTGTGTACAAAGTCTATGGAGATTGGTGCAGAATATGCAGAATATCGTAGTCAACGGGTTAAGTATGCCTCTGTTTAAAGCAATGTTCTATCTTCTTCTTCTTATCTCATAGACCGGGGGAGGTTCTGATGTTTGAGCCTCCAACCAGTAACTCAGGCTTAGAAGGCCTCTCAGCAAGGCTCAACATCACCAATATCATACTTTGTAGTTTTGTTGATGCTTTTGTAAATTCTTTAGGAAACAGATAACAAAACAAAAGTCTGCCTACTCATGAATTGTCCTTGTATCTCACAGACCCGGGGAGGTTCTGATGTTTGAGCCTCCAACCAGTATCTCAGGCTTAGAAGGCATCTCAGCAAGACTCAATATCACCAACGTCACCGACAAGAGGATCGTCTACAAGGTAAAGACAACAACCCCAGAGAGATACAAGGTGCGGCCCAGCATGGGACCAGTCAACCCGGGGGCATCCATCTCTATCAACATCTCATTACTTTCAGGTGAGACACATATCAATCCATTAAAAAAAATAAGACCTGGGCCCCGTTGCAGAAAGAGATACAATCGATTGTAAGTTACAATTAATTGTAAGTCAGATTATGTGTTCTAGATGCGCAAATCTGATTGGTTGAAACACTCAAATTTTCTGATTTAAAATTAATTGTAACTTACAATCGATTGTATCTCTTTCTGCAACAGGGCCCTAGACTATGATAAGTCTATATCATGTCACTATAATGCTTTCATTTTATATTCCAACAATATTACTTATTTAATCTTTAAGACTGTACAACATTTTATTCATAAAATAAACAAACCTCGACCAGTACTCAAGTTTAGGCTTGTCTTGTGTGTTTTTAGGGGACATTTTTTAGGATCCTACATTTATATCAACATCTCATAACTTTCAGGTGTCATTAATATCTAAGAACTAGGATCTAGAGTTACATGTAAACCTCTCTTCTGTGTTTCTATGGGACCTGTTAACCCATGGGCATTCCAAAATTGTAGATATTCTGAAGGGAACTACCAGCTTCCAACCAGAGTTGTATTCAATCAATCAGAGGCTGCTATTGATATGTGAAGATTTACTAATTTTGCCAGGTTTTCACCCTGCTCTTTATGATGGG
This sequence comes from Echinarachnius parma, assembly GCA_037951105.1. Taxonomy (NCBI): domain Eukaryota; kingdom Metazoa; phylum Echinodermata; class Echinoidea; order Clypeasteroida; family Echinarachniidae; genus Echinarachnius; species Echinarachnius parma. The sequence goes on from JBAMJV010001875.1 coordinate 72,238, forward strand.
TTAGCCCAGATCTTTCACACAGATATTGTTAATTTCCCCCAGGGCCCGGAGAGTCGGTGATTCAGGACAAGTTCCTGATCCTGAGCAGCGATCCTAGGGAGACCAGCTTCAAGACCCAACAGTGAGCTCAAGCACTTCTGCTGATGTAATCATTTCACCATGTTTTTTTCATGGAGAATCGGTTTTTCGGGACAAGTTCCTGATTCTGAGCAGCGATCCAGGGGAGACAAGCTTCAAGACAAACAGTGAGCTCACACTCTTCTGTAGTTGTAATCATTTCACCATGTTTTTTTTGTTCTCCCTCCGGGCCTGAATAGTCTGTGATTCGGGACAAGTCCATATTCCTGAGCAGAGATCCTGGGGAGACCAGCTTCAAGACCAACAGTGAGCTCAAGCACTTCTGCAGATGTAATAATTTTACCATGTTTTTATAGCAAATGACGCAAGATCTTTGTCATTATTTTCCCGCAGGGCCCGGAGAGTCTGTGATACGGGATAAGTTCCTAATCCTGAGCAGCGATCCCGGCGAGGCCAACTTCAAGACCAACAGTGAGCTCACATATTTCTGGAAGAATGCCAAGCCAGAAGATATTGTCGAACACAGGTACAGAAACTCATGCATGTGTATACAATTTTATGCAAACAGCTCTATTGTTAGTGGGCACAAACAAAAGATTAATCAGACTCAAAGCACATTGCAACATGTAAACAATGTAAACAAAGCAGATAAAATAGCATTGAAATCTAAACTTTATTCTCCATTTCATTAAAAACATTACAAGGTAAATAAACAAGAAAGTTTGCAGGTGAGATGAAATGCAACAAAAAGTATAATATTGATAGAATAATTATACAAAGATTAAAGTACAGTACATTTAAGTATAGAACTGGATGGACCTTCTAAAAGTAGGAAAATTTACTTATAAACAGAAGATCCAAAGAATAGTATTATCATTTAACAGTCGGTGTAATGTCATCATCTGCAAAACTGGAAGAGGGTGAAATGGGTAAAAAACAAAAGAATATGACAAACATGAATACACATCATGCAATAAATTGATGAAAGCTTAATCCTAATCCTTACCTTAACCCTAACCCAAAGACATAACATGACAAAGTACTATGAACATTAAAACATAAAGAAGTTTATCCTTCCACAATAACATTGGTTGTAAAAGATGGAGAACAAATCGAGTAGATGACAAAAAGAATGTAGAAGGACCATTTTCCTTCAGCCTCTTACTCTGCATGCAGTAATATATCACCATGCCCCAGGACTCCTGGTAGAACTGTGTCAACAGCGATGTGTGCAGAGAGGCCACAAGAGAGGAGAGGAAATGGCCATACCCCTTAGCCATGATGTCGCTCTGGCCAGACAAGATGGCAGAGACACTGGCCTGAAGCTGGTGCTCAGTCTCTCACACTGCATGTGATAAGGTATCAAGATGCCCCAGGACTCCTGGTAGAACTATGTCAACAGCGATGGGTGCAGAGAGGCCACAAGAGTGGAGAGGAAATTACCATATCCCTTAGCCATGATGTCGCTCTGGCCAGACAAGATGGCAGAGACACTGGCCCATAGCTCGTGCTCAGTCTCTCACACTGCATGTGGTACTGCATTACCATGCCCCAGGACTCCTGGTAGAACTGTGCCAACAGCGATGGGTGCAGTAAGGCCACAAGAGTGGATAAGGAAATGACCATATCCCTTGTAGCCATAATGTGTTCTGGCCAGACAAGAGCACATGGACACTTTCCATCCCCCAATTGCATTTCCTTCATATACCTGGTTCTCATTGAATTGTACCACGTCTGCAGTTACTCCTGATTCAAGTCCCGAGTAAGTTTGGTCGCTTTGTCCTCCCAGAGTCTATGCTTTAGTTATTGGTCTTTATACTTGTTGTTTGATTTGGAAAATAATAATAATAACAATAGTGGATGGGCCTGCAGCTACTCGACCAGGTCTGCCTCATGATTGTCAGTTAAAGTTGAGACGAAACATTTTCTTCCTCCTCTTCTTCTCAGGTTCATCCTCTGTGTCTGTTCCCCTCTCTGGCGATTTGAGAGAAGGTTTATCAATAGCGCAGAGCTCAAGCTCTTTCTCTTATTCAACATGAAGACTGCTACCACTTCCATGTCCACAATCTCCAAGTTCACCTCCTGGCAGGGTGTTAGCCGGAGAAGGAATCACCTTACCCTTCATAACACTTTCAGGACTGGTCCGCAAATACTCAGGCTTGGGGTCTATGAAGAATGCATGTTATAGCAAAGTCTATCAGTCTTGAACGGTTAATCATCTTTATAGCTGGACGCTTGCAGACTTTTATGTCCTCTTTTAGGCATTGTTTGATGAAGAACCTGGAATAACGGGCAAAGAATTTAAAGGAGAGAGGAGATAATGAGATGAACTTCTACTACACCTAACTCAGATGTGACACTGACACACAAAAAATTGTACGCCGACTGGGGAAATGCTATGGGTGCTATGCTCTGGGCAACTGGGGAAATGCTATGGGTGCTATGCTATGGGCGACTGGGGAAATGCTATGGGTGCTATGCTATGGGCGACTGGGGAAATGCTATGGGTGGAGTAGCCTGGATTGGAATAGGCACCAAACAATTTTTTTTTTGGGGGGGGGCTGTTCTGAAATGTTCCAGTTCATTGCAGTTTGTTGCAATAAGTCTTGCTTCCGTTCACAGTCTGCCTGTTCTGTTGCGTTTTGTTACACATCGGTGTACATATTCAACTACTTCATGTTACATCTATATATTCTGTGTTTTTTCTGTAGTAACTGTCATTTGTGCCCTGACGAAGATTCTGCTAGGATCGAAAGCTAGGCTGTATACGACTCTCATTTTACCACATTGGTGATTTTTTAGTAGACAAGCAGTTTTCAGCAGTATTTTCCATATTCATGTTACATCTGCATACATACTATACTGCCTCCTTCCCATCTACCACATTCCATGCTAAATTAAACAGGATTTTAAAAATGTGGATAATGCATTGTCTGCTGTGCGCGATGGCATGGAAGGGGCTTCGATGATTTAATTCATTCATTTTATTATTCAAACATTAAAACAATTTAGTGTATAACAAAATATTCAGGGAATAACCTGTGAAAGCCGTGGCTTGTAAAAATGGGTATTTATTCCTTAATTTGAGTCTTAATTTGACCTTTTGTTTTTTAATATTCATGTTTGGTTTTGTGACAGAATGAGCTGTGTGTTCAGGCCATCCAAATCAGCCAAAGGAGATGCAACCGACACGGTGGATAAAGGCATGAAAACTGTCCTGTCCAAGGTAAGACAGATTTTGTAGTCACTTTTTTTTAAAGTAAAAACATCTATATGTTTATTTGTGATTGTCAACTCTACCTTCAGCATCATCATTGACATTATCAGTATCATCATTAGTATTACCTTCTTCATCATCATCATCATCATCATCATCATCATCATCATCATCATCATCATCATCATCACCATCACCATCACCATCAGTCATCATCACCATCACCATCATTATCACCATCACCATCACCATCTTCGTCATCATCACAATAATCACACTAATCATATCATCATCCATCACCATCATCATTATCATCATGCACCATCACCATCACCGCCATAATCACGATCTTCATCAACAACACTTTTATACATGTAATTATAGTGGTTTAATATTAAATAGTTTGTATTACATCTTCTGTGTGTTTTGTTGTCCAACAGTTGCAGCGTCTGGAGTCGGAGGTTTGTGAGTTGAGGAGGCAGAACTCTCGTCTGCTCTGGCTCCAGCTCCTCATCTTCATCCTCTCCGTCGTCGTCCTGATCCACATCGTCTTCTTCCAACCAAGCGGGGGCACCCTACTGGCGCACAGCCAGGACTTATATGCGGCCCAGAATGCTCCCTGTGCAGAAGCAACGGAGAAGTTCTTACGAGGGGCTAGAGAAGGTTTGTAGTTTAATCCCTCTGATCGTCGTCGTCGTCGTCCTTATCTACATCCGCTTCGTCCTTATCTACATCATCTTCTTCCAACCAACAGAGGGCTCCCTACTGGCTCACAGCTGTGGGGTGTTTCACAAAGATTCAATGTTGAACTTAACTCGAAGTTGGACTAAAAAAATTATGGAAAGCCATTTGTAGCCTTGAAATAAACATATTTCAAAAGCAAACAAATGCAAGTATTTGAAACTAACAACAAGAATTTATTTCTGTTATTTTAAGGCTCCTTGATAATAACAAAATTAACTGATTTTATCAAACATTATGCCTTTTTTTAAAGAACTGTTCCAACAATTTTACAAAGAAACTAATTGCTTTCCATAATAGTTAGGTCCAACATAAGTTCAACTTTGAATCTTTGTGAAACAACCCCAGGACTTCTATGCAGCCCAGAATGAACCATGTGCATCAACAACTGAGAAGTTCTTGTGAGGGGCTAGAGAAGGTCTGTAGATATCAGGCCCTGTGATTGATTCCTTGGATAAAAAAATGAGAAACTGGATCTACATGTAGATAAGAAATGCAGCCCTTCATTAATTGTTTAGGAGTTTACCTGTTTATTTGAATTTAGTTGAGAATTCTTTTTGATGCAATATTTTTAATCATGTTTATAAATGTCTTTCAAAGGTAAATCAAAGCAACCTTTATTTACAAGTTTTAATTTTTAACGAACTGAAAATTATAGGCACTTTTTATCAAGTTTTACATTTGTGTTTTCAACTCAATGTTTTTGTTAATTCTCATCATTAGATTAATTTCTGTTCTGACTGTCTTTTAAAAGCAATAATTAATTGTTTGACTAAATTGTCAGTTGTTAGACACTGAACATGGCAAGTATGTCTTTTGAAATTGAATCTGTGTACAATCATCTGAATGAAGTTAAGTACAGTAAAACTTGTGTAAAGTGAAGCAAGAAAGGTGGTGACTGTAGGCAGGTGACTTCTATAGACAGGTTCATTAACATTGCTCTTGCATGTAGGGGATCCCTTTTGGTGGCCACTATACTAGGCAAGTTGGCTGCTATAGACGGGTGGCCACTAAGACAGGTTTGACTGTATGTTAAACTGTCGTGTACTGAATCCGATATACAGTCAAACCTGTCTATAGTGACCACTGTAGACATGTGACCTCTATAGACAGTTTCCATATCACAGTTTTCTCTGCAGGGAGAAAGACTTTGGTGGCTGCTATAGACAGGTGGTCACTATGACAGGTTTGGCAGTATACATGTATCTATGGCTCGTGCCTAGAGAATGCATTTTTCAAAATCGTGTTGTTTCCAGTTGTTTAAATGGACTTTTTTTTCGAGGATCTGATAGACAAGAAAAACTTGCCATTGTATTTAACACTTGCCTTTGTGAAATTGAGAAAGAAATGTTTGATTGTGAACTTTGGATGGTATTCTCTGTAGTTATGTACATTAGTAACGTCTTCATAGCATACTTTTATCAGTGGAATTGGATGCTTTTAATCCTCTATTATGCACAGTCAATGTTGACATTGGGGATGAAAGGATAGTAGAAAGTTATTTTGTTTTGTGTTCACTAAAAGTCTTATGCATTTCATGTATTATGTGTATATTTCAGTACATAATAAATATATAATTGTATGTGATATTATTTAGAGGCAGCATATACCTCTGACTTTGATTTTAAATGATGTTGAATTTCTTGCCAATATCCAAGGACACTATAATATTATTTTATATACATATATAGTACAAATGTAAATATGTTGTATCTTATAACATTCCATTGCATGATGATATTTAAAATTTTTTAATTTTTTAATAAAATGCCTAGTTCATGATAATAATAATATGGTGCCTACTTATAATAATGTAGCACATGTTTCATATTTTGACAAATGAAATTAAGAATAATTAGTGAAAATCCAAAGTGATATTCGCCAACTCATTTCACTGACTTTGTACACAGTTGATTAGAAATCCAAATATTTCAATCGTACAAAAGGGAAATTAGAAAAAAAACAACCGGTTCCATGGTTATATTGGTAATACAAATACGAGGTATGAGAGAACCACTAGTCTACATCACTTTCACCAATGATGCATAGTAATATTCTTGGAATTGTAATTTGAAGGCAAGTTAACCCTTTTCAGTCATAAGTTTAAGCCATATTTTGTAAATTTAATGTCAATTTTGTTTGTATAATGATCTTGTTCTTGGAATATATTATATGTAAAGCAATAAAATGCAAAACAAAATGTTTCTAAAGTTATTTCAATGTTTGATCGAGATGTATGAGGACAAATTAAATGTAAATGTTTGCTTCGTTTCACTTGCTGTAAATACTATAAGCATAATATTTTTATAATGAAATTACGTAAATACAATGTATTAAGAAATCATAATAAACTGCATTTTTTAATTCAAGGAAATGGTATATAAATACATCATTCTAATTTCCTTGTCACAGGCATAATTGAAATGTGTGATTATAATTTACATATGGAGGTGTTGTGTAATGATAGGATGGACACCCCCCTATTATGTGATCCAGGGGGTTTGTTTCATGAAAGAGTCTTGGCTATGAATGTTATTTTCTTATCTTGGGCGGATTTACGGTGTGTTTCGACGCTCTATGGTGCGTTTCGCAGAGTATCGATAGATAGCAAAAGCTTTGTTTAGGGTCTGAACGCGGAGATAGTTGCACCCTAGCTTATTTCATGAAACAAACCTAGGTTTGAAACCAATACAGCTGCCCCCTCATTTAGAATTGTCCTTCAGCAAGCTCTCTAATTCACAATGCTGCTCTCAAGAATTTTGAGTGAGGAGTAAAAATGGGTACGTGTTTGGGTGAAAGCTAGGGTTTATGTTTTACCAAATTGTGACCTCATACCACAAACGACAGTTAAGTGGCTGTGATAGTTTTTCTAAATTTTGTTCAAAATATGAGATGTAGGTATTTCCTAAATAAGTGTATTGATTATGTACCATCTGTCAATTTTTGAGTCGAAAATCATTTGAGAAGGTTTGCTTATTCCAAATCAGCACAATCAGTTTTCCCGACTGAATGGTTGTTTTGTGGTGTAAGGTCACATTTGGTATACTACATGATGCCTGAAACCCCCATCTCTCCACCAACAACATACAGCAACAGCAACAGCATACAGCAACATACAAACAAACTAATAAAGAAGAACCAGAACATTCAAACCATCTCTTGAACAACAAACAACTGCCCAAAACATCCTTACCATCTCTCAACAATCCAACCAACCAACCAACCAAGAAACATACGACTGAACTAAGAAAGAAAGCAAATGTCTGAAAAGCATGATTTTCAAGAGGATACTCTCAACTTCTGAGAGTCATCATAATTATATATTCATTTTTTTTTGCATCATTTTCTTTGTTTTTTTTTGTATATGTTCAACACATGGTATGAGGTTTTCAAAGTTTGAATCGGACACCATAGACTATGAGGGGAGAAAAGACACACTATCCATAGTGTTATTCTGTACACGTTTCACTATTGTGGATTGACGACTTTAAGAATGGGGCGATAAAATGTCTGAACTGACTCACAAATATCTACATCACTATGACTAAGTTCACTTATAAAGGAACGAAGTAGAAAGGGTACAAATGAGAGAAAAAAAGGACCACTATTTCAGTAAATGCACAATTTTTTTTTAACGATGGATAAAAATGGGTTATTTTTTTCTTCCATTTTGTACACTTCAAAATATACAAATAAATACAAAACAAAATGACAAAAAGCTTTGACAAATGGAATATTTGTAGCAATACCCATTTGTTCTGACGGTAGTAAAAACAGAAGTAACTTTCATACTGCATACATCCTCTGCAATTGCACTCCATTGAGAAACTTGTACAAAAAAAGTAAAACTAAAAACAACTCTCTAATTATGGCTTGAAGACAATTGAGAGAAGGAAAGTGAGACGTAGAAAAGGCAAGTTGCCTATCATCGCTGCTGAAAACAGTTAAAAGTTCTACTGCCCGTTCAAATTTGCATGAATTCTGGCGTAAGAGTGAACAAAATATTTCACAAAACCGACTACTATATTTGTTCCATTGAAAGGGTTTTCAGATTGTGCAAGACATATTCATCATTGGTTTGAGGCATTATTAAGTAACTAATTTTGAAGAAAGAAAGACAAAAATCACATTTCGATTACACTGCATCGTTTCTAGGACATTGTGCACTTTTTTTTTAAATTCTAAAAATCAATTGTTAGAAAGAGATGGGACATAAATACTTTTTTTTCTTGTTTGGAACACGCTTTCACTTAATAGGCAAAGCAACACAATATTTTATCATCGCTTTATCCCTTTTACTGACACATTTTTGGAGTATAAGAAATCTATCTACAGGGCAAGATACAAAGTATCTTTTAATTACTATTTACTTTCTTTATTACTAATAGCATAAATTAGAACAAAATAAATACTGTCTTCGTTAATGCAGTAATGCAAGATCACTTTAGATATATAATGTGGATGTGTTGGTTTGCAAATCATTACATAGCTGGGTTTTTTTTTCTTGTCAGATATGGTCAACCATGTCTACAGTCAAACTAAGATGAAGTTAGCACAAAGTCAAAGGTTTGTAATGGTTCTTTTTCTTCGTTTTCTATTACTTTACCCTCATAAATTCCAAATTTCCATCTTAACGCACATGAATCCAAATTTGCCTAATAACTAGTCAAAGCTTATTCTGCCATCCTAATGCATTTGACTATGCACGGTTGACTATATCTGCAAATCCATGTACATTTATCCATGATTCAGTTGTGTAAACTATGAAGTAAATTTATGCCTCCTATCAAACTTCATGTACAAATTTCTCATTAGAATGAGTCAGTCATATACACTGTTGGCGGGAAATGTGGTATACCAAAAATAATGCTATTTCTAGTGTTATACAGGAAACACAAATTGACTTGACCATACTGTTTCGGTAGTAATCTTTCTTTTTAATTATTGCATGTTATTCAGGAACTCATACAATTTTTAAATAATGTAAAACAAAATAAAAGAAATTACAATAAATGGCACCCATCACGATTCTTCAGCAAAATACAATTACCGTTATGCAGAAACAATTCATCTATTCATATTCCATTCTTTAGAAAAATAAAAGTAAATAAAACATAATAATAAAACAGACTTTATACCATGAGTCTTTTAACCAATAAAGTAAAACTATCAATAATATCTGAATGGGAAAAATGTTCACTCTTCAATACCATCACGTTAAATTACCACACACTTTTCACAACTCGTAACACATTCGTACACTTACACCTAACACAATTTTGTAATATATATATATATTCCTTAGTCCTTATAACAATATTGATATGAGGGGAAAACAAAAATGAAATTTAAGCACAAATTAATTCTTCAGAGAGACTTAATTGCTATTGAACGCTCGGAACTCGGCTGATCATAAAGTGTAATTTCCATTAGATTGAAAAACAGGACTGTAATGTTCTTCTCCCATTCTTTGGTAACATTTGCAATTCTAAACTGTCTTCCCTTATTGCACAGACTATGCTATAAGAAATCAAAAAGTATAAACAACAAAACAAACACAACATAATACTACCTCGTAATAGTTCAGTCTATCAATTAAAAAAATACAAAAGAACATAAATTAAATGTCAACATCATATTCTACAATCTACATCTTTAGTAATTGGGACTTTTTAAACTAAATTTTGAAATGGATGTGAAATTAGGAGCATGATTTCTAAGTTTGTAATTAAAGACAATTTTTAGTAAATGGAAGTGTACATCGAGAACAGAATGTAGTGATGAAACATTACAATCAAAGATACTACAAATACATTAGATGGCAGCACAACATTTTAAGTAAATGTGTAAGGGCATATTTTTTTCAGTGTGGCCAGGGTAGCAAAATACATAATAGGAAAACCAGTTTCTGAGCAGTGCAGAAACAGATTTTGTAAATATTTTGTAATAAACAAACAAACGTAAATACTGGGTACAATGCAAGCCAGCACATTGTAGCACGCATAGATATAAATTATTAAGATACAGAATGGCCAAAAGAAAATAAGTCCCAAAACGAATGTTGCCTCCTTACTAAAAATGAAGGAATCATCAAAATATACTGCCGCTGTTACACCTTCAAATTGGCATCGTCAATTGTGTAGGGGAAACGGTTTATGTACATTGTACTTCTCAAGTCAGACTGAAATAATGTCAACAGCTAGTGCATACATTGGGAAACATGTGAGGTCTATAACAATAAACGCAATATTAAAAAAGGAATTAAACCTATGACCTATGAACAGGGCTTGGAAAGAATTAAAAACAAAAACAAAAGTTTCGGCATAGAAGAAAATCATTGATTCCCTGAAGTAAGACATTTGATTTTTTTCTTACTTTAGCAGATATTTAGGTAAAATTTAAAATTGACCAAAAAATAATAGAAATTTAACAATGTATGAACTAGCTGTGAATAAGACAATTCCAATCATGGGCTTTGAAAATATGACATCGCTCAATTAATCAATCAATAAAATAAATACAGGGGCAATTTGTACCATACTTCATTCAATAACATGAAATAAATGATTTTGTTTAAATTTGATGAAAAATACTTCTATCTTGAGAAGAGGTGTAATAAATTTGGCCATTCTCATAAAAACTGGAATATAACCACCTTTATATCACCCAAAGAACATTCATATGGGGAAGGATATCAAATGCATATTGAATACATCATTCAACCATATATATCAAAAAATCATGAGGAATTTAATGGTCATAAATAAAGTCTAGACATTCACGCAATATTGTTAAATTTCTTCCATAGCAGTACAAAAATATCTACGACTACAACATGTTCATTCGATATAATCTAATGGTGGTTTCACCAATTAAGAGGTGATTTAATGACAAGACAAATTATTCGCATAATGCTTCCAAGATTAATTCACAAGAATATTCTTACAAAAGGATTAAATGCTTTCCACCAATACTTATATTTGTTCATACTGAATGGCTTGTTTTGGTTTTGCTTCAAACGAAGCATAAATTACTATATAAAAACAACATTCAAAGTGTCATTATCCACATCACTACTTCATCCGGCCTCAAGCTAGATGGTGTTACAAAGTCTAAAATCTGTGTCAATCTGTCGCAAAATTTGCACCGCAAACTGGTCTCAAGAATGCATCAAATAGCATCCATATCATAGAAAAGAGTAACACATAAAAGGTTTCATATATATAGATAGATCACATTCATATAAATAGGTTTCATAAATGTTCATGAATCATTTCATGGCACAAAAAGTCTGATATCTATAGACCATACATAATACATTATCATAATATATAATTATCTAAATCTTAATAGCCATCACATTGTAGAAATAATCACTGCTAACAGTTTGAATCATGGGGAAAAGTCCCATGCACACTTTGGCAAGATTACAGACTATTTAAGGGCAGTACTCACAACAATAAAAATAGGGTAGAGCTACGTCATCAAAAGGGGGCGCTTTATCAAACCATCGAGTGTCCCTCCGCGCGAATTGTGTCGTCTTCGTCGTCGTCGTCAACGTCGATGTCGATGCTATGCTCGGGAGACTTTCCCATGGGGTTGAGCAACATGGGAGCTGATCTCCTGATCAGAACGCTCTGGTTCATCCGTTGCGTGGGACGTGGGAGTGACCGCTCGTTCTCCAGCGACAGCTGCGTGTGGATCTGGTGGCGCTTCTTTTTCTGCTCGCCCAGCGAGAGCTTGATGAACTCGTCAAAGCTTTCGTCCAGAGTGCGCTTGGTCGAGGGGAGGCCAGATCCCACGGCATCCGTGTAGTGGCTGAAGCCCTCCTGGCTGGACGAGACGGACGGTGCGGGGATGGCTCCCACGGACTGCGAATGTTTGATAGGGCTCCCCCCGATGCGTCGATGCTTGCCCACCGATGACACCGACATGGAGCTGGTCCCGAAAGACTCGGGAACGCTGTCCAGCTCTCGTACCGGTGGCGTAAAGGTGGAATAGCTTGCAAGAAGCGACAGGTCATGGGTCTGCTGCTCGGCTACCACGGGTTGGCGCACGGTGCGCACGCGTCCCGTCGTGGGACTCGTGATGACCATCGGCTGCCCCTGAACTTGACCCTGACCCTCCTTCCCGCGACTAGTAATCTCCGTCTGCAGGTTCTCAAACATGCGGTTCAAGTCCCGTGTAACTTGCTCCTTGAGCGTGGGGCTGATCTGAGTGCGTTCGTCCTGGTCCACGAACCGTGAGCCCTGCTCACTGCTACTCGTCTCCTCCCCCGACACCATGCCAGACAGGTGCAAGGGGCTCTCACTACTCTCTGTGTACATAGTGTCCATCTCACTCACACTCCCGTTGGAAACCTTCTCCCTCAACCGACGCCTGTGTTTCACATCCGTCGACTCCGTTATTCTCAACAACGGAGAATTCTCCTCGTCGTCCTCCTCCTCAATCTGTCTTTGCAGTTTCCTCTTTGCCTTTTCCTCGCCTCCACTCAACAGAGGCGTTGTAGTCCTTGTTTGAGGTTTGGCATCCTCAAATGTCAGGGTGGTATCATCCTCTGATATTTCTCCATGACTGTCTCTCCTCAGCGCTGTAATGTCCGTGCTACTCTCAGAAGACATGCTGTTCCCGTCCTGGTTCATACTGCCCCCGCTGCTAGGCTTCCGCCCATTGCTGTTTGGATGCACCGCAGCCACTGTCATCTGCCCAGTACTGGTGCCAACACTGGTGGTCGCTTTCACCGTCGTTGATACAGGGACAACTCTGGTATTAGAAGCTGAATGTGGTGCCATGCCCCTGACATGGCGCGGAGCAGGAGCAACAGCAGCATTCTGATTGTTTTTATTGCTTTGTTCAATGCCACTGTCCATGCTGACCAACATGCCGTCAAGGCTTGTGGATTGGCCATACTTTGCTCCACCGCTGGCCCGCCGCCTCGCCGGTGTGTTCTCTCCGCTGGACGTTTCCACGTGGGAGTTGTGGATGGAGGAGCGCTGTGATCCAGGCTGCGAACCCGTCTGGGAGTTCTTCCTCAGCTCCTCGTAGCTCAAGTTGAGGAAGTCACTGGGGTCCGCCACGCCCTCCTCCACCACCACCACCCCCTTGTCAACCCCCTCCTCCACATCCTCCATCTGCAAAGGGTCGCTGCTGGCCTGGCTAGGGGAGTGAGGGGTGGCGGCTGCACTCATGGCCTGGCCTCTCAGCGTTAGCACCATGGACTTGAACAACTGCCAGTCGCCAAACGTCATGTCCAGCACCGCCTTCAGTTCGTCCAGCTCGCACTGCAGCAGGACGTGCCCGTTGATGTTGTGCTCGGCCAGCCGCGCGTGGTATCGGGGAATCGAATGCTTGTCGATGCCGTCCAGACTCAGCAAGCGGTCGCACACGTCCTTGACAGTGAGCATGCCAGGCTGCAAGACCCCCGTGTTGGCCGGGCTCTGCAAGATCTGGACAAAGTAAAACAAACTTTCACATTAGACTATCAGCCTAATATAGGTATTGAATATGTGTTGTCATAAAGTAATAATAGTTCTAAGTCCAGATGTAGCGAGCAACTAGGACTATGTACCAGACCACTAGTGCAGAGCTACCCAAATTGAAATTCAATAATCAGGAAGATTGCAGAAATTTCATAAGAAATCAGGGAGATATCTATCAAATGCATACAACCTAAATGACAATAATATTATCAATAATCAGGGAGATTGGCTGATGGGATGAAATCCGATGCAGTAATCTTTTTTTAGTAGTTTTTTTTTAGGGAGTCTCCTGCAAAAAAATCAGGGAGACTTGGCAGCTCTGCTAGAGAACATATAAATGAAAAGTCGCTGATCTCTCATCATGCCTTTACCTTCTTCATGAAGGGGTTAGACGCCATCATCTGGTAGTTGAGGCGCGACGGGGTGTCGCTGACGGACGAGTAGCAGGATGCCCTTCCCTGGAGTCCCGCTGAGAAGCTGTGGCCAAAGCTCTGTGGTCTGGTTAGGCTGCCCATGTTGGACATCATCCCCCCGGACTCGACATTCTCTATCGCGTCTGCGTGGAAAAAAAGAATATAACAATTATTTGTAATATTTTATTAAAATGCATTGATCAATTATTTGTAATATTTTATTAAAATGCATTGATCATTTATTCCTCACATTGGTTCTTGGGTTCAGTTTGAATCATGGAGGAGAAAAGTCCCCTGTACACTTTTGGCAAGATTACATACTATTTAAGGGCAGAGCGACATCATCAAAGAGGGGAGCTTTATCAGAAGACTCTCTTAAAGTAATTTCAACCCAAATAATAGTCATGATGCTAATCCATGCTCTACATTGGATAGGGAATGAGACTGCAACCCTGGTGTATCGAGCAAAAGATTTACTTTACTTCGGATCTTCAAATTATCGTAAGGGTCCACATTACATGTTGAAGAAAGGAAGAGACAACCTATGTGCACTGATTTTTTGTCTTCATATGATGACATAAACGGTACCCCGGGGTACCAGACGAAAATCCGCCATTTTGTTTAATTATTTATTTAATGTTTAGGGCTGTACTGTGGGTATAGCGTGCATACAATCGCGTGCTGCACTGCATGCACAACGCAATAGCTGCGGTACGGTTGGACGCAAGATGGCGCTACACAACGCGGGATACCGGGGTACAACGGTACCCCGGGGTACTGCGTGTGTCATCATATAATGATGATTGCATCAGTGCATGAGAACTGTTAACCTATTAAAGACAACTTAATTTTGGTGCGACCTCTTTTGGAATAAGCCGAAAGGGAAAATAGAAGGGAATACAGTGCATCACAAAAGCCTACGCATAAAACAAAAGTATCGTTACCTCTGATCTGCTTTCTGACGTTGGGGTCCAGGTTACAGGTGCAGGAGAGGAAGCGTCTTAGATCGCCCGCAGTCAGCTGGGGGGTGTGTCTGGCCAGGCAAACCATAAAGCTGCGGCCATCTTGGTCTAGGTCACCCAGGGGATCCCCCGCCTCGTGTTGACCCTGCAGCTCATCAACGATCCTGAGAAAACAAAGGGATTGAAACAATTTGGATCAATGTTGGCTTATAAAGCTAACAAAAAATAAAGACATTTTTCATGATATAAAGGATCTGTGAACCAAACAAAATGGTGGTGCTGAAACGAATTGGAGACGGTTGCTCTAACACGCTTTCCCATGACGTAATATCTCACAAAAGTACAGGTTTAAATTGACGGATGAAGCCTTGTGAAGATTGTGCAGCTTATCACACAGTAAAGAATAGTAGAAGAGAACAAATAATAATTTGGTGACCACCAAACATATCCCTGAATAAATGATTTTAAAATAAACTATGCTTGTTATCAATAAATTCATGTTGTTAAAACTGTCTTTGTGACCACTTTTCTTTCTCCCTTTGCTGGTAATTATACGCAATGAAGGTTATGTGCGACATTTGTCCGTACCTGTCTCCAAGGTTCTTGAGACTGATGTCGTCTTCGATTTGATCTTCATTGTCCTGGTAGTAGACGATGAGGCGGGACGTCCTGTACGGCCACCGCTCCGTCAGGTTGATCCAGTGAGCCAGCGTCTGCCACTTGAACGTGATGTTGTTAGCTCTCAGCAACCGCCCTGAAAAAGAAAAGGAATCATGATTAGACGACTGAGTGGGCTCTCCTATAAGCTATTCACATTGCTGCTCTCTACCCAGGTGTATAAATGGGGACCCGGTAGGAGGTGAAAGCCTTTATGTGAACGATCTTCTCAATGCTCATGAGCCGGTTGGAAGGAATGCTACCCAGGGAGGGGAGATGGTGCACACAATGTGTGCTGGTTTGCATTGTATCCTATGACCAGGGTAATAATATCATTGTAAAGCGCTTAGAGATGATTATCAATCATAAAAGGCGCTATATAAATCAAGTATATTATTATTGTTATTATTATTGTTATTATTATTTCTTTCAGATGGCCAAATTGACACAACTTAATGGACTCACACCATAGACACATAGACACATAGACTGTGTTGGTGGCCAATACAGTTTCCACTGGCAAAATTAAATTGGTGGCCATTGGCACCCGGGCACTGCTAAGGGCAAGCTAGATTACATATCCTTTAATAATCATGAATAAATGATATGTTTCGTTGAATTATCAGTATAGGATTATTATATTGTTGTTCATCCTCAGCAATCACCCTGAAAAGAAGTCATAATCTGATTGTGATGAGGTAGATGCACACACATACAATATATCTGATATCAGGAGGCTCAAAATTGATCTGATTATAATTGGATGAGTTCTGCCAATACTGGTAAAAACCAGTTGGTTGTTTTACCCTAAACCAACTACAACAAGGGGATAGCCCAATGTCTAGATTCTATTCTCTAGACCTACCTGTTATTGAGACGATGTTCAGTAGGCGTCTCATGCTGCGGGGACTGGGGTCACTAAATGGTTTGTCTGAGTTGAACATGTATGACACATCCCTGCTTATAATATGTTGGTTATTTTACCACAACCAAATCAAAACAAGGGAAAAGAACCAATTTCTAAGTTCCAACTTTCTAGACCTACCTGTTATTGAGACGATGTTTAAGAGGCGTCTCATGCTGCTAGACTGGGGCAGCTAAACTGTTTGTCCGAGTCTAGCATGTACAATACTTCATTGATGGTAACCTGTTGGGTGATAATACACCACAAACCTATCAAAATCAGAGGAAAGCCCAATATTTAAATTGACCTACTGTACCTGTTATTGAGACGATGTTCAAAAGGCGCCGCATGCTGCGGGGACTGAGGTCGCTGAACTGTTCGTCCGAGTTGAGCATCTGAGACAGGTCCTTGGTGGTGGAGCGTTGGCGCTGCAGGAGGGGGGCGTTCATGGAGTCGGGGCTGCCATACTTGGGGGGCGAGTCACCCGGCACCGTGGTCACAATGGTCATCTCCGTCTGGTGGGGGAGAGAATCAAGGGGCGCGACATTACGTAACAATCATGATTAACTTGCAAAACAGAGCAGGTCAACTTTTGGACAGACTTTCTACATTAAAAATCTGATGAGATTAACATTCCTGTTTTTGATAGATAATTACAAATTTTCTGTCCAGAAGCTTCCAGGAAATGAATTCCAATACACACCAGGCTATCTATCTACTCTAAAAATCTTGTCCTTTAATCAGTGCCATTGTTTGCAAACAATTATAGCATTATATTCATATTGCACTTCCCTGAATAAATATTGAATAAAAAAGACTTAACTAATAAAACTACATTCATTCAAATTCATTATTTTTTTTATTTTGCAAACAAAATTCTTTTATATATCACACTTCGTAGTTATTTAACTTGCTTAGCCCAAAAATAAATACATTTTTGGTTTAAATACTATTCAGTGAATCAATGTTGAACCAATATATTGTACTGCATGAAACTAATATAATTGTGCTTAATACTAATACACAGATTTAAGTTTACAGCATGAAGTGTGCTTTCCATGTATTGTATTCAAGTGCTAACAGAAAAACAAGCTATAGATATTTTCCTTAGGTGTATTTAAAAAACTAAAAAATCTTAAATAGCAAAATAATTAAAAATTAAATTCCAATGTGTCTGAGCCATGCTTGTGCACCAATGCACTACATGAACACATTCCAACCATGCAACATCTACAGAGAACTAGCAAGAAGAAAGAAGACGAAGCCTAACTGACATCAAAACTTATCCATCCGATCTTTGTATTCTTACAATATCATAATTATGTAAAGTGCTATCATAGGCGTACCAAGGGGGGGGGGGGGGGGGGGGGGGGGGGGTGGGGGTTCATTCCCCCCCCCCCCCTTTACAAAATTTTAAGGGGTCTCGGCCTCAAATTTGTTTTAAGGGTCCCGGACTTGGCTTCGAAAAATCTTCACCGACACCCCCCTCAAAAAAAATTTACGGACATCACCCCTCAAAAAAATGTGATGGACACCACCCCCCCCCCCTCCTTAGGCAATTTTGGTCGATGAAATAACCCCCCCCCCCCCCCCCCCCCTTGAAAAAATCTGGGTACGCCACTGAGTGCTACGATACTCAAACAAATAGCACCATACCCTTAATATGTACTATAAGTATCAATTTGGCTGGCATTTGGTTAAATCTCGGTCATCATCCTTTATGGGTATTTTTTTAAAGCTCGTATATACTCCAGGAGTTCCACTGATGACTTAGTATGCAAACCTCCCATTTCCATTTGGCGGGGCAAGCACATATATATATTTTTTTTTTTTATATAGCTTAGTGAATGTTCAATATAAAGAGCTTTTGGCCACAGGGTTAACTCTAAGAATTTTTCAGAACATCAGTTTTATTATTTTCCTCTACCATTCAGCTCTCATCAAATCACTGATAGCCATCATATAAAAACCAATTTCATTATTCACCCTATTTAAGTTCCACAAAGGGACTGCATGAAAAGAAGATAAGACTACTGGTGTAAGAAGGCAATTTTGTTTTGTTCAGGAGAGTGAAAGCACAAGGGTCCTGTAGCATATAAAAATCAACGGTAATAATGATATTACAATTCATCAATATGGCACAGCGACTGATTGTAAGATCAATCAATTAATTGCATGATCAAGTAATGAATAGCACAATCGATCAATATTAGGATTAAATTAATCATAAATCTTTATAATCCAGGGCCCAAGTAATCATCCCTGAATAAAAGAAAACAAGGCCCCCGTTTCATAAAACTTTTCCAATCGCAGTAAGTGTCCAATTATTGTAACTAGTACAATGTAGGTCAATAGACAATCAGCATCGAGCATTTTAGCCGTTGCCATGGTAGTTACAATAATCAAACATTTACAACAAATGCAAACAGGACCCACATCTACGCCAGTGAAATACACAAGATGAACCTGTCAACAATTATACTCAGGGCTCGACATTCGCACTGGCCCGGGGCCAGTGAAATTGCAATTTGGGCCAGCAAAAATGTATAAAAGTCATATTTTGTGGCCTGATTGGGCAAGCAGATTTCAACCTGACATTTACAAAATTTGAACATTTTTGTTTTCTTCCATGTCATGCTTCATCTATAATCACAGGTATGATCAGGAAAGAGTGATATTTTTAATAGTAAAAAGTTTACTCATGAAATAACATTTTTGGGCCGGTAAATTTTTCTTTAAGGCCACCACAAAAGTGGAAGAAATGATTTCACTGGCCCAACCGGGCCACTGACAAAAAAAGGTAAGTGTGGAGCCCTGTTATACTACAAAGGTATGAAATCTGTGGACACAACAGGTACATGTACTAACAGTAGACAATGCCTTATAAATGACAACACATTGTGTTAGTAACATCAACATAGTTAAATACAATGTAAATCAAGGCTCATATCATTCAACACAGATGTCATTCACATCAACCAATTCAAATGGAATACATTCATAAGAGAAAATAAAATAAAACTTGTAGGTCTATAAAACAATTTGAATACAGTCAAACCTGTCTTAGCGACCACCTGTTTATAGCAGCCAACCTAAAGTGGCCACCCTAAGAGACCCTCTGCAGATAATAAACAGTGCTATTGAACCTGTCTGTAGAGGTCACCTGTTTACTGTGGCGACTTTTCTAAGTGTTACCCTTGGTGGTCGCTACACACAGGTTTGACTGTACATATTATAAATTGGAATGAAATATATCAGATGGCCGGGGATCTACTATAAAAACGATTGAGGAAAAACGAGATGAAAATGAAGAAAGTTTTAAAGGAAGAAGGTGGCAGAATTTGAGAACCAGAAAGAAACTGTCGGAGAAGAAGTTGATTATCACGGTAGAAAAGATGAAACAAGAAATGATGATGAAGACGTTGGACAATGTACCCCAAGAGAGAGTTTTCGTTGCTTTGGACCTTCCATTGTCGGTTCCATGGTATCAACAAAATGTGAAAAGTCTTATTTGATCATTTGTTTACATAATTCTCTATAAATCTGGGCAAATTTCTGAATTCTGAACAATTTACACAATATACAAATGTAGTTGGCCAATGAACTTCATTTTTTATCAAACACATCTAACCCTTTTTTTCTTCTCTAAAATAAAACAGTACAACATAATATACATGTACGCATGGATATTCATACAATGTTTTATGATGTGGTTTGTGGTTTGGTAGTCCTACACTTCAGCAAGAAGATAACTAGTTATGAAGTGTACAAGGAGAAAGAGCATAGATTTCTCTATTTTTTTAGCCCTATTTTGTAACTCTACCTGCTTTCATTATTTTGTTATGATTTTTCATTATTGCATATATCGCTATAATTGAGTAAAATCCTTAAATTGGCAACAAATTGTATTATTTTCAAAACAGATTTTGGCGTTCAAATTGGTTACTTTGCGGCAAAGTTACTTCATGTTTCTTAAGTTTTAATTATCTCATATTTTCCACCTTTTTTATGTCATTAAAAGGTAGGAAAAAATTAGGAGTTGCCAATTTGTTAAGGAAAATAATGATCAATATTGCCTTGAAATAGCTCTCGTCCCTGATGGGATAAGTCATGCATAAGTGGCCCAATATAGTAACTAGATTTTTTAATTGACATTGAAAGAATTAGAACATCCTTCTTTATGTTCATGTCAAGCCTGATTTATAAAAGGAATGAGATTTTAAATACGGTAGTAGACAGTTTAGAATAACAAATGGAATTGTTGTTTTTAAAGAAGGTACACGTACAGTTTACAACAACTACCATGATACGGAATGTGATGATACACCATCGATCCAAGGACTTGTATAACTGGTGAAATAACAACAAACTATTGAAAGCATAAGACAAACAAAATAATGAATGAAATATGTATGGCATATCAATGAAATTTAAATGGGAGTACATTTTCTTTTATCTAGCAATAACTTTGATATCACTCAATATCAATAATTGAGAAAATATATATGCAGAAAATAGACAAATCCATGTAAGATCTATATATCAAAGTTGATATGAACTTTGAATTTGATGACACATTCAGAAAATGGCAAAGACGAGAGATCATACGGATAAAACGACTGACAAGATGGGCTGAATGACGGTATGCTCGGTACAAGATATGTAATTTACGGCACTGATGAAAAAACCTGAACATGATGTGTACAATAAAGGTAAGAGATAAAGAGAGGATGTGAGTGTTAGTAACAAACACGCATGTGCACAGAAGAATATAAGTCATGCCATGCGCGAGATTAGATAAGATATCCGCATGCTCTTGCTATCAATGTAATTGCAAGGGCTAATGAGGTGTCCAGCATAAGACTGCAACAATAAACTCAAAATTTAAAAAATGGGGAAGCTTCGTTAAACGGAGGGCCAGGGGGTAAATTATAAGAAATAATAATAAATATTTATCTATTATATATTCATAAATTTAAATCAAAATTAGTCACAATGCAATATCAACTGGAAAATAAAATGGCTAGCTTGCAACAACGCAACAAAATCAACGACAAAAAAGTGGGAGGCAGTCGGTGTTGTTGCATGGCAACGGTATTAAACACACACGCGACTTTTTTTTTTAGTGCTGGATAGGACGGGGGGAAACATAAAAATGTTATTTGGTTGATTGCTTCCTCATGATTTTTTTTTTTTTGGTTTGTTCGTTACCATTGAAGCTTTTCGCAGCGGCCGCTTCTGATCGGAAGGGCTCGGAGTGGAATCGTTTTCAGGCAGTTCGGGAATACTGGGGAGGGTTAGCGAAGGAGCCCAGCGTGACATCTATCGGACGCATTTAATCGTGATGGGGGGGGGGGGGGAGGGGCCGGGCGAGGGGGGCAAGGGCGGTGGAAGATTGGGAGGGGGGGTGTAAAAAAGGTAGAGCAGAGTAGAATGTTAACAACTACTGGTGATAATAAATTAATCCCATTCATCACTTATCCTATTGTAGTTTATTGCGACTGTCGATACAGTGGTCTCCGCGTAATGGGGTAACATCGTAACATTTAAAGGGGCACTCCGATCTGTTTAAATGGATAGAAGTTGACCTACATTTTTTTCATAAGAAAATTTTGTCCACTTTTCTCTTGATAAATGGGTATAAATTTTCTGCCAAGGCCTACCCAATTAAGCAGAGACACTGTAATGCATTTAGATGGGTTATGTGCCATGTGGTAATAGTGATGGTTAATTTGTGAAGAGGACATTTTGAACATACAGTCAAACTTGTGTATAGTGACCACCTAAGGGAAACAAGAATAGTGGCCACTGTTAAAAGGTGACCACTGTAGACAGGTTCCATAACATTCTTTTTCTCTGCAGGGGATCATGTTTGGTGGCCATTATAGGCAGGTTGGCTGCTATGACAGGTTTGACTGTACATCATTAAACCCTAAAAAAGGAATAAACTGAATAAGCTTCCAACTTTCATAGGAGAATCGTTAAGTTTAACATATAACTCTTGCCTGGTAGCATTATTCCAAATCTGTAATTCTGTGGTCAACATTATCTCGGTTCAAAAACGTAAAACCCTATCAATAATGGCTGCAGAGCTGCTACATAAAAGAGTATACTAAATACAATTGACACAACAGAACAATAGATTACTTTTACAGAATGAGCTTGAGATATTCAAGATAGAATTCATCAAAATGCAAGTATAATGATTTTATAATTACATTTATCTCTACAGCTACTAATCTACATAATTTCCTTTTTAATAATACAATATGCATATTATTCATGAACTTCTATAAATCAAATGTACACGGTATATACATGTAGGTAGCGAAAGAGGCCAAATGAGATAAAATGATGCAATAAAACAAGGTAGAAAAGAGGCAGCCGCGGAACTAGAGACTAATTGCTAAGAGCAATTTGCTTACATTTCCAAATAAATATCAGCATTTGAAGGCAGAACAAAATTCCAAAATTATAGAATCAATTAAAAGGGAAATTTTATATAGAGTAAAGAAAAATCAGTAGAAATTATATTCATGATCAAAAACAGATATGATCGAAGCATGAACATAGGACAGGCAGAAAAATGGAAGTATTATGTATCCAGCTTGCCAGGCAGAAAGTAACATAAATTTCTGCAAACAAGGAATTGCAGAAAATTATATATCTAGAGTAGAAAGCAAAGCAACTTGATAGGGCAAAATGCCAAGAAAATATCATTCATATAAAATAAACAGATCTATACATGTATGTGTATAATCCAAGAGTAAGAACAATGTGCTAACAGTGGATTTCCACATCTACTGCACTGTACTAGCAAATGCAGTGAATAAGATGATAACAATAACACATGTGTGTATTAAAGTTAAGCATTGCGCACCAAACTACTACAACAAATAAAATGATATTTTTGTGTACTGTATATTCAAACAAAGAAATCACTACCTGCATGTTACCTACAATAACTAAATCAGAATTTGCTCTGAAAATATTTGTTCCCCAAACAATATCCCACATTTATATCCACCTGGTTGATTCAGTGACATTTAAAAGTATTGTTCTTATTACTAAAATGACCAGAAAAAGGGGGGAATGGAAGTATGTATGATTCACTGCAACAAAATGAAATGCAAGGAATCCATTCTCTTCATATCATTGGTTCTTTTATTTTTGTAACCAACTGTGGACAATTTAATCTTGGAACATCATGCATTCTCCATCATATAGACCACGGTCTGATTATTTGGGGGACCCGGGGGGTGTTTCACAAAGATCCTAAGTTAAACTTAACTCTTAAGTTGGACTTAAAAAGTATGGAAAGCCATTTGTAGTCATGGAATGAATTATATTCAAAAGCAAAAATTCAAGTATTTTAGACTTTTTATCAAGAACATAAAATCTCCTTGATAATAAAAATATATACCGTAAATCATTTAAATAAACATTTTATGCCTTAAAAAAAAACTTTTACAATTTTTTTCTTCAAAGAAACTAATGGCTTTCCATAATGTTTAAGTCCAAATTAGGGTTAAGTTCAACTTAGGATCTTTGTGAAACACCCCCCAGACCTGAATGGGTTATATTGAAAGAGATTGATACCAATGTGATCTGATGAGCATTCGTTGAAATGAAATAGATAGAATCAAAGACTTCAATTCAAGATAAGATGCTTCACATTGGCAAGATAGCAAATTTGTATATATATAAATCATGGAAACCAGAGGCAAGGGACAAAAAGAAAAAAAACACCAGTCCTCGAAAAAATCATACATATCAAACAACAGAGAGAAAATCAAACGCAAGTCTTGTAATAATTTATTTTTTGAAAACCTCACATACACATAAAAAAAACACACAGATATAATCAGCATCATCAGCTTTTGTCATGACTATCATGGAAAAGAGAGATGCTCACTGACACAAGAATGGACAAAAAAGAAAAACACATACAGAGAGAACATTTTCTTAGAACGGATAAACAAACATGTACATGTATACGTACAAACAGAGAGACAGAACCCCCCAAAAAATATAAATAAATAAATAAATAAATAAATAAATAAATAAATAAATAAATAAATAAAAATAAAATAAATAAATAAATAAAAAACATACAGAAACACAGATTGATATCCAGATAAAAAGAAAACCAACAAGACACTCAGACAGACAAATAAAACAAACATAGATACATGTACATGCTAATAAAATAATAACCAGAGCATCGACCAACTAACCTTTGACGTTGAGGGTGTCACGTGGTTGGCCAGTGGGTTGTCGGTGTTCTGTCCGTCCTTGAGTCGGATGCCGACCTCGAGGTAGAAGGGGAGGTGCACCAGGTTACGCAGGTAGTCGTGCCCTCGCACGTTGGACTCCTTGAAGACGTTGTGCAGGTTCTGGTCGATGGCCCGGGTGATGATGTAGGGGTCGATGGCCAGGATGGTGATGTAGGGGGAGTACGGGGAGGAGAAGAGGGCGCGGATGGAGTCCAGGATGTTGAGGATTTGCTCCTGCTCGCAGCTGTCTAGTCCGTCCACCACCACCACCATGCGTGTTTGGATTCCCTGCATAGATAGGATTGAGAGCATAAGATTTAGTTTTTAGATTGACAGCATAAGATTTGGTAAGAATACAATGGAATTAGAATAGGATAGGATTGATTAGGATGCATTGAAATTACGATCAACATGAGAAGAAATTCAAGATGTTCAAGCTGTCTATAAATCCGTCCAACACCACCAACCTTGCGTGTTTGGAGTCCCTGCAGAGGATTGAGGGCATTTGATATGATAAGCCTTATACAATGGATTTAGAATAGAATAGATGACGATGGATTAGATTAGGGTAAATTAGATTAGGATATGAGATCAAATTCAGGATGTTCAAGCTTACAATGTCCAATCTGTCCACCACTACCATCATGCATGTTTTTACTCCCTGCTTTTATGACATGTTGTTACTTTGTATTTAACTTTATTACATTGCTTTCGGCTGATGTTTTTACATTTTGGAGGAAAAAAACACAAATATCAATGATTTGTTGGCAGCCCTACCTGGAATGCATCCATGCACTGCACCATGTTGCTAAGGGTGGTCACCTCCGATTTCAGCCCCCTCAGGAAGTCTTCCGGTTTGGTCTGGCCCGCCCGCCGCGCCCGCCGGTCCATGCGCACCCGTGGCGGATACGCCATCTGATAGATAAACTGTATCAAACTCCACATGTTGACCAATGCGGATAGCGCCACCACGCTAACCATCACGTACAGTGCGATCTTATTCTTGGGCGTGCTCGTGTCTACTGTTTCTCCATTTGTCGAGCTCGTCCCGCCATTCGTCGTCGTGTGCGGAGAGTCTCTCGTTTTGTCGCGCACTAAGAGCATGAGCCCCGTTACCAAACATCCTATTACAACTAACGTGATTACAAACCGGGGAATGCAGCAGTACCTCTTCCACAGTGATTTGCCTGCACAATGGGAAAAAAAAAATTTCACATTACAATCAAAGTTATGCCTAAAACACAATACCCATTGAAATTATCCACTGCAAAATCAGGTTTATCTATAAACTCATATTACATTCAAAATTATGCACACAACACAATATAAAAATACTCCACGATGACTTCTTCACAAACACATTACGCAATTAACTTACAAACTATAAAGAATATTGCGTTGACATGCTTTCTTTTTTTTGCTAATCTGTAAATACAAACAATAGAATATGTTCATTTTCTTATGTTTCGCCATTCTACTTTGACACATTATAGGTGTGACCATACAATTCACCTCAATAAAATTATAAGTTTTGTTTCAAACTAAAAAATATTTAAACAAAAATGAATATTGAATAGAGTACCAACCCTCTTCTGGCCTGGACTTGACCACTCGGTAAAGCCTGGACACCAATGTGCCCAGCTCCTTCTCTAGCGACACCCCTAAGCTCCCAATGGTACGGGCCAGGGGGGCGTCGCTACCTAGATTGCTGAGGTGTAGATGATCCCCAAAAATAAACCTGGGAGGGAGGGGGAAGGAGTGAAGAACACTGGTAAGATATTTACTTTGAAAAATATATCATCTTGAATTCAATAACTTGGTGTGAAATTAACACTGTAAAGTGCGAATAGAGAAATTATCAACAGCATTTGCTCTGGCAAAAGTTGCCCCGCTTTTAATGTTTCATAAACCAACAGACATTTCTTACCCCAAATCTAACCCCAATCCAAATGCTCAAACAATATCAAACCTTTACTTTCATTTAAACAGCATTTGAAATTGTTGCCAAGGTAAATATCATGAGTGAAGAAGCAAAATCAAACAGTTGTGAATTCAGTAACTACATATACACTGTAGGTGTGAAATTAAAAAGGGAGAGTTATTGTTATGTAGATTTCTAGAAAATATCAACATAAGAAATTTTACTACCTAATGTTCCATACACTATATGTGACCGGCGGCTATAGCAAAACCCGGCACTTGTCGATAAAAATAAAAATGTACATTTTCATACCATTACAAAGGCCTCATCACAAGCTTTCATTTGATGCTTTGTTCTAATTAATCAATAATTGGCAAAGATATGATTGTTTCAATTTTACAATCATAGGTCTTTTACACACATTATGTGAACTTAAAATGCCCATTTCTTCAAAACATGAATTACAGACAAGTGCCGGGTTTTGATATAGCCGGTCACATATATTAAATCTACACTGCAGTGAACATCAACTCAAGGTAAATTTAAATATATTTTAGACCACATTGGGCTTACCTAACTGGCAAGACTTTGGCAGAGCGGTCCAAGCTTATAGGCGGATTACAGTAACATAGAGACATCACTAGCCGGAAGTAGTTGAATTGCCTTGCTAACCACTCGCTCAGCTTTCCCGAACCCCTCCACTTCTGACGGTGACCAAAATATACTAGTGCTGCAATTGGAAGAAGATTACCATATTAGAGGAGAACAAACCAAGTATGTATCAACAAATATAGAGAGCTGGAATTAAATGGAAATTACTATGTGATATGAAACCCATTTATTGCCGACCATTAACTTAATATTTACAGTATTCAGTGTATACGCAAATGCAGAAATGTTTGGAAATGAATGCTCGACACATACTTAATACAAGATAATATAAAAGTAAGAGTGGAACAACCACTGTTGCAAATTAAATTGACAGGTTACTTTTGGGAACGAATGCTCAACACTTTACCTAATATAAAATATCATGAAAGAAAGACCACGACGGTGGTGCCTGCCACTAATCTGAGGATGCTCTTGAAGGACAAGACATCGACGACGGTGGTGCCTGCCGCTAATCTGAGGATGCTCAAGACATCGACGACTGTTCTAGCGGCCACCTGTCTAAGGAGGCTACTCTTTCTGTTTCCCTCAGGGTGGTCAATATACACAGGTTTGGCTGTATTTTTGAGCACTTTATACAAAAAATTGAATTCTCGACACTTACCTAATATAAAATATAATAAAAGAAAGACCCCGACGGCGGTGCCTGCCGCTAGACTGAGGATGCTCTTGAAGGAGAAGACGTCGACGGTGAAGGGAATGAGAAGGACGATGGTGCCGATCGCCATACCGACCAGGGCACAGAGGATGAACACCCAGCAGGAGAACCGGAAGATAGGACGGAAGTCCTGACGGGCAAACTGGTACATCTCGTCTGCAGGTAGGAGGGAGAGAGGAAAAAAAACAAAATATAGGTATGGGTATTTTAATTGGAGTACTAGACTTGTGCATTTATGGATTTAGGTATAGATATTTAATTGAACTACTAGAATCATACAGTGTGTTGCTATTGGGACACAGCTAAGACTATCAGAGTCACATCTAGCAGGAAGATAGAACAGAAGTCCTGACAGCTAAACTGGTACATCTTGTCTACACATTGGAAAAGCGAGGGTAAAAAGGTATGAAAGACTTGTCAACTTGGAGAGTTTGTAACCCTGAAAGAACCACACCATGTCAATGCAAGTAGTTGTAACACACATCAAAGACTCTCGTCTAATCAATGACAATGACCGATATCTTTAATAAAATAAAAGAGAGGTGCTAGATGATAAACTTACCTTGTAGCTTCCTAAGTATGAAAGACTTGCCGCTGCCCCAGCGTGCATAGAGGCCTACAGTGACCGGGGGCAGGAGGGTGGGTTCTGTTAGGATGTCAGCCAGGGAACTGCAGCAGAGATCACTCAACTCATTCTCAACTTCCTCACCAGGACTAAAACTCCCTGGAAGAGAGGAGGAAGAAATATAAAATTATATCATTATCATCTTTCTAAATCACACTATCATCGTTCTCGATATCTTTGTCGTAATCATCATTGTCAGAATTGTAGTCATTGTCATCTATATTAACACTGGCATCACAACCACCATCATTATCCATCAACAACACTATCATCATCATCATAATCTTATACAACAACAACAACATCAACATCATCCTAATCATTATAACCATCGCCATCGTCATCGTCATTCACCATCGCCATCATCATCGCCGTCATCATCATCATCATCATCATCATCATCATCATCATCATCATCATCATCATCATCATCATCATCATCATCATCATCATCATCATCATCATCATCATCATCATCATCATCATCATCATCATCATCATCATCATCATCATCATCATCATCATCATCATCATCATCATCATCATCATCATCATCATCATCATCATCATCATCATCATCATCATAAGTAGTAGTGAAGGTAAATGAACTTACTAGCACCAAATATCTGTGTTAAAATGCCCTTCTGGTGATTGCAGTCGATGTTGTAGGGGGTCTCGCCCTCCTTGTTGGGTTTGTAGAGTAACCTGCCGTCCTTGGGGTTGCGCAGCAACAGCTCAGAGATCTTCTTGTCTCGAAACCGAATCGCTATGTGGAGTGGCGTGTCCCCCCTCTGCAAAATGAAATAAAAAGAAAAGACATGTGAAACTATTCAATGAAATGGGCACTTTGCCACCAACAATGAAATCTCATCACTACCACTACAACTAACCCTATGTGTTACTTAGCTCCTGCTCAGATATCTATGTCTATATCAAACTAAATTGCTATATGATTAAACTAAATTGCTTTACGAAGTACTGAATTAATGAAAGCGCATTCTTTTATAATACAGAAATAGTTCTATTATGCAAATTGTTTGTTGATTTTGGCCTTAGAAAGTGGCTGGGAGCTGGCCAATCTGGTGTGGATACCTTGCCAACTTTGACTAGCGGCGCTCTCGAATCCCCTCCCCCTTCCCCCCATTACAATTGTTTCACTGTAATGAATTTTGTTTACAATGTTTCCCCTTAAATCACACAATAATATTGCTACTTAGAATTAAAACAATAATGCTGCATTATTTCAAGCCTCCACTAACTTTTTTCTGCACTGGTCCGTTCGGGCAAGTGAAATCATAAAATTTTACATTTTACTTGCCCAAATATATAATTAACCTCTTACTACTAAATGAGATTTACACGTATGAAATTAGATTGTTCTCTCGTAGCTGAACAATTATTCAGTTGCTCGATCGGGCAAGCAAACTAGACAATTTATTAAATTTTACTTGCCCGACACCAATTTTTACTTGCCCCGGGCAAGCGGGCAAGTGCTAGTGCCGAGCCCTGATTAATCACATAATCTCACCTTATCTGTGGCGGACACCTTTGCACCTTTGTCTAGCAGAGCTCTGACAACCTCTCTATTACGATTCCTTGTGGCTCGTAATAAGGGGGTTTCACCATCCTGTAATAAAAAGATCCACAATGATATAAAACAATATTGTATTAATTTTCTATGAACGACACAGACGTTAAAGCAAAGACAGACTTATTGCTAGGGTGATGCATTTGCCCATTCAAACCTTTCAATGCGATACAACTAATAAAAAGTCTGTGTGAATAAAATGATTACACAATATGCATAAATACAATTGTCATGTGCACAAGACATACTTACTAGGTAAAGTACCAAATCAAGGTTCCTTTGCACTTATTGCCCTGGTTATCATTGGTACAGTTTAAACCTGCACAATTATCATCTCAACTCCCTGGGGAGCATACTAGCCAACTAAATCATTGAAATAAAGAGAGGACTGCTATTAAACAATTAAAATGTGTGAATGAGATGAAACTGATGCTATTTTCGGTGATCAAAAACCTTATATCAAAGCCCTTAACCATCGGCTGATCTCAATGGTCTAGTGGTTATGACGCCCGTCTAGCAATCAGGAGGTCGTGGATTTGATCCCCAGCCGAGGCCGCTTGTGATTTTTTTCTTTTCACAGCAACTCAAACATGCACTTAATATTTAGTTTCTTACCTACTTTGGTGAAGGGCAAAAATGCAATCAACATTCCATTTGTTCAGTAGTTTTTACATTTATTTATTCAATTTGTTCACCTTCAAAGTTCTTTTTGCAGCTAAACGTACCTTGGCGGAGAGTTCTGTGTCTGGATTACTGTCTAGTATAGCCTCTAGGATTTCTACATCTCCCTTCTCAGCTGCCCAGTATAACGCCGTCTTTTTATCCTGAGAGGGGGCAAAGGGATTATTGAGAGGTTAAGCAGGGCTAAAATTGCACTTTATTAATGTTGGCCTTGTTGGACAAGTAAAACAACAAAAATAAAAAAAAAAATTAAAAATTAAAAATGTTATGAAGATTTGGTTTCCTGAAGATACACACACACAATTTTTGTTTTCATAAATTGCCTCATCAAGCAAATAACATGAAGTCTTGTGGCCATGGCTCATTTTGGGGTTTTCTTAAATTAACAATGTAAGAGCATTATCTCGTGCTTTTCCCTCAGAAATATAAACAGTACGAACCAATCACACAATACACTTCTTTGTCCCTCCTTGACTACCATATACTTTAATTTTTCTATGTGTTTTTCAAAAAATTGTAAAAGAATAATTCACTTAAAAATACAAAGAGTAAGAAAGAATCACATTAATAATTTTAATTAATACTCACTTCACCCTGTATGTCGACATCTGCAAATTTCTTGAGTAATAACCGTACTACATCTATTTGGCCCCCTTTGACTGCATGTATGAGCACTGTATCATCATGCTGGAACAACAAAGAAAAACAACAACATAAACACATTAAATAAATGGGGAAAAGAAATCATAAAATAATTCACCAATAAAATGACAATAAATTGTTAAATATATGGTTTAAAAATTATACCTATTAAATTTGATTAAGGGAAGATGAAGCATAGCTCACTGTTGTGGACAATGACCGAGATATGTATCATGTTGTCAGATGAGAAAGAGATGAATCAGAAATAATTATCATCATCTGATAATTTAGCATCAAAAAGAGGTGTAGAACTAAAAATCTAAGCCCCCCCCCCCCCAAAAAAAAAAAAAAAAATCCACCTTTAATACGTCCTTTTCACACTCATCAGATAACGTATGAAAAACTGTGGGTTATATATACTTGTGTACAGTATACCAAACTCAAATCATCTTTAATGGGCTTAAGCTGTCAAGTACGCCAGACCACCAAAGAATTTTTTGCTCATCTCATCTCCCTATCAAGCCGTGGAGTAATGTCAGGTGACACACGTGAAGTAATGTCAGGTGACACAAGTGAAGTAATGTCAGGTGACACATGAGAATGTGTTTCATCTCAGCTCATTATTCAGTGACATGAGCAATGTCAAAAGATTTGACTCTTCATATGACAAGGATTATAACTGCTTTTTACGTGGGTCGTGGTGTGGCAAGATTGGTAGAGCGTGTGCTTCCTAATCATGAGACCCCCCCCCCCCCCCCCCCCCCCCTCCCCTGAGTTCAAACCCTATGTAAGCCAACTGCATTGGTCCTTTAGCAAGACAATTAATTGCTACTCTCTACCCAGGTGTATAAATGGGGACCCGGCCGGTATGAGTTGAAAGCCTTATAAATATGAATCAACTTCTAAATGCCCATGAGCCGGTTGGAAAAAATATACAAAGACTATCAAAAATTTCAGGAATATACAAAGACTATCAAGGATTTCAGGAATATACAAAGATATCAAGGATTTCAGGAATATACAAAGATATCAAGGATTTCAGAATCCTGGAAGGAACGGGTTAATATGCTACACCAGAACATGCATCATGTAAAGACGCATCATTCCACTGGTATGGAGGACCACACTGGCGCCCTAATCTGTGATGCATTATCACTCTCAATTGACATACCCACCTCCTTGAAAGCTTGGCATGATCAGAATACACTCACAATCATGCGATTGTATTAACCCATTGAAGGTTTGATTTTGGTATACCATGTATTATCCATACCCCCCCCCCCCCCCCCCCCCCCACCCACCCCTCTCACCCTGCCTGAGTTTCCAGAACCAGTCCAGAAGGGGTTAATCTGCAGTCTACAGGGTTTTATATTTCCCAAGTGAATTTTTAAATTTATGTTTAGCAATTCCTTCCAAGCAGGTAATAGGTTATGACTGTGTCAATTTTTTTGTAATTATTACTTCTTATTTTAGGGACCCCAAGTACTGCAGTGCTGCATACATTACATACACGGAGCCAAAGTGTCATGCTTTATTTTGAACCAATACTGTATAGTTACATTTTGCGCCTTAGAAAGCAAACGCATGCATACCAACGAACTGGCCAATCAAGTCCAATTCCAAGAACAGGAAACCCAATCCGCTGGTCTCAATTAGCCGAGCATGCCGGCCTGGTGACGATTCCCGGCCCGGCCGCCAACTCATCAGAGTAGAATTGAAATTAGAGATGGACTACCGGCACGCGGCAATTTCCTCCCTCATCCTTGGGATACCAACAAAGTATCTCTTACCCCTACCACGAAGACGCTTGGCCAAATATTTTTTTTAATCACCCGGGCCACGAGTGTCAGAACTACCTAGTGTTTCCATTTCTTTGCTTCTAACCAACTGACCAATGGCACACATAGTGGGAAATGAGTAGAGTAGCATTTTTT
The DNA here is from genome assembly GCA_037951105.1 of Echinarachnius parma. NCBI lineage: Eukaryota > Metazoa > Echinodermata > Echinoidea > Clypeasteroida > Echinarachniidae > Echinarachnius > Echinarachnius parma. The sequence continues at coordinate 105,683 of JBAMJV010001875.1, forward strand.
AGAACTGCTATGGCGCTGGTTATGCTTGGCCTGCGATTGTCTGTGCTTGGAGTGCTGCAGATTTATATATTTTTTTTAATCACCAGGGCCACGGGTGTCAGAACCATTTAGTATCCCCATCTCTTTTCTAATCCTAACCAACTGACCCTTTTATTATCAGCAAAGTCTAAAGTGTGTAATGAGTAAAGTAGCACCGCTAAGGTACTGGTCACACTTGGCATGTAATGATCTGTGATTTGGAGTGGTTCAGATTTTAAAATATTTGTTTAATCACCGGGTTAGGAGTGTCCTAACTATCTAGTATTCTCATCTCTTTTCTGATCCTAACCAACTGACCCTTTCATTATCACCGAAGTATAAAGTGTGTAATGAGTAAAGTAGCACCGCTAAGGTACTGGTCACACTTGGCATGTCATGATCTGTGATTTGGAGTGGTTCAGATTTTAAAATATTGTTTTAATCACCGGGTCAGGAGTGTCCTATCTATCTAGTATTCTCAACTCTTTTCTTCTAACCAACTGACTCTTTCATTATCACTGAAGTATAAAGTGTGTTTGAGTAAAGTAGCACTGCTAAGGGCCCAGAGCCTATTACCCATCGTAGTGGAATCTGGTATACCCTCTTTATACCATGCATTACAAGCGATGTAGGTCTATACTGACTTGTGTAACCTATTAATGTATTGTCAATTTCAAGGCCTTTAAAAGTGAGTGTGAGGAGACAAATGTAGAGTCTCAAATGCAAGGAGCTATTTAAATGCAAAGTGGCTGACCTAGTTACAGTTGACAAGGACCGGAATGGGAGCAAAACTGGGTCATAAGTGCAGTGTTACTGAATAAATGCTATCACATTCTTGCTATTTATCATTGGGAGGGTGGTACCTATCCTTTGGGTGTTTGATTTAATATACAAGAAAATTAATAAATTATGACTCCATGACTTCTCCGAAAAAAATAGGTCCATTTAAAGAAAGAAATTAATATCTCCCACAATAAGTATACATCCAAACAGAAATATTAGGAAAGAAGAGAATGTAAGAGATACAGGGTTAGAAAGGCAAGGCAGAGAGGTAGAAGAATAGAGAGAGAAGGAGAGAATAAAGAGAGAAGGGGAGAGAAGGGGAGAGAAGGAATGTGATGAAAGAGAAGGCAACGAGAGGCAGGGGGAAAGGGGTTGAGAAAAAGAGAGAAAGGGGGAGAGGGGGAAGGGAGGGAAAATGCAAGAGGGGGGTGGGGGGGGGGGGGGTGAGAGAGAGGGGAAAGGGGGTAGAATGCGAGAGGGAGGAGAGGGGGAAAGGGAGGGAGAATGCAAGAGAAAGGGGGAGAGGGGAAAGGGAAGGAGAATGCGAGAGGGAGGGGAGGGGGAAAGGAGGGAGAATGCGAGAGGGAGGGGAGGGGGGAAGAGATTGAGAATGCAAGAGAAGGGGGAGAGGGGAAAGGGAGGAAAAATGCAAGAGAAAGGGGGAGAGGGAGCGAGAATGCAAGAGAAAGGGGGAGAGAGAGGGAGAAAGAAATGGAGATGTCATCGAAAAGAGAGATTTTGATAGGGAGAAAGAGAGTGACAGAGAGTGATCAAGGTGAAAAGGGATGGGAGGGCAAGCCGGAACACCGAGAAGATGGGTGAGGAAGGAGGGGAGAAGGAGAAATCAGTGAGAAAGTCAGGAAGACAAACAGATGAAAGGTGGGTAATGGAGGAGGGGGGAGGGGACATAAAAGACAGAGGGAAAAGAAAGAAGCAAGAAACAAACAAGAAAGAATTACAATGCAAACATTTCAGAGTGAGTAGGACTTCAGGGAATTGACACCCGATGCAGTTGTGGTCATGGATGTTCTTAAAACGTGACCCACTTTATATACTTGGACCACATAATACTTGCGAGCCCATGGTCGAACCTTAATGACATGTAGCCACATTTTATAAATGATCATCTATTATAATGTGTCACACGTAGAGCATAGCGCATCATTGTACATGCATTTGATGCATATTGTATTGCCAGAAGAAAAAATCTGCACTGGTTGACTATGCATGGCTTGTCATGTCGGGCGGGGTCTGTGTCCAAGATATATACCACAGACTAGTGTCATTGGGAAATACATGCATGTGTTTTAAAACCAATTTTCAAATTACCTCTTATGTCAACAACAAAAAGAAGAAGTAAAATCAGTTTTTATGTAAATACATTCATTCAATTTGTTAAACTGTTATCTTTCTTAGACAGTAAAAGAGCTTGTCTTTACAGAAGATAAACAGTCTCTCTGATATATTTAAAAAACAAAATTTAACAGTACATAGTTGCATTTTGAATAAACATCAACTTCTTACAAAGGGGAAAAAGGAGGATTCTTCTGTAAATAGGTCATAATCTTACCTTGTTGACTGAATAAAAAATAATAAAAAACTTCTTTAAAAATGAGGGGAACTGCTTTTGATTGTCTTACCTTGTCTTGTATATTGAGGTAGGCTCCCGAATTCAGCAAAAGTTCCGCGACCTCCGTATGGCCCTCCATGGCAGCGCAACATAGACTGGTCATGCCATCCTGTATGGTGGCGACAAAGGGACACAAATATAATTAAATCTAACATGATGGTATGAACAGCACTAAAGGAATTATGGTCTAAATTCTCATCACAGGGTTAAGTTAAACTCATGGGAAAATTTAAATACATTGTTTGTGATAAGGGTCAATTGACCAAAAATACACAAAATGGCTACCAAATTCTTTTCACTAAAAAAAACCTCAGTTACAAAAATTTGACCTTGACTAGAGCTCTTTAATGAAAGTTTAAGTATTTTTTTCCCTATCTGATGTTTCTGTTCTCCTGATGCACATCAAGGTGTACGGATGATTTCTGAACGATGATATTGATCCATTACTTGCCATACAATTACAATGCAACTTCAGTTCATTACCAGCCAAGACATTCAATTTATAGACAATAATAACTTAATTTTGCAGAGTAGATTGAAATTTAACTCAATTATCTCTTGATATGAACCTGCACACGGACTGAGGCATGGTAGAATTTCCTAATGAAGTTACTTAAAGGAACAGTTTCCCCACCATATATTTACTTTTGATTAAGTTCTCTGCACATTACATACTGTAAATACATACATACATACATACACACGTACATACATACACAGCTTTTTTAAAGTGCCAATCAAATGACGTTTCCTGCGGTATCATTGGAAAACAGCCAGTCAAAACAGATGATAGTGGTTTTAAAAATATTGATTATTTCCATTATTAATGAAACCCAAGAGAAAATAGTCCTAGAAGTGACAGGAATTATGCACTTATCAGTAACGGTAAGCAAAAATTACCAGCATTTGGCTCTCCTTTAAAGGGACCGTTCACTCGCAAATCATGGGGGATTGAAGCGTGGCCCGACTCGGATATTCGGAATTCTCCGTACATCTTCGCTAAACGACAGCACAAATGCGGTGATGCAGGCAACCCGTACGCATGAATAGACCGCTTCTGTAATGTATGCAAATAATATGCGTATGACGTAAGACTCTCCGTTGGCAAGCTTAACAATAGTAACTAGGTCCGGCAAGCTAAGTTTGCCGGAGCTTGCCGGACATAGTTACTATTGTTAAGCTTGCCAACGGGGAGTCTGACGTCCTACGCATAATATTTGCATACATTACAGAAGCGGTTTATTGTGTGTCACTATATCCCTATGCAGCATGCATTCACCCGAACCAAAACGAACTCAACAACCCCACTAGCAAACCACCCCACCCTCGACTGCATTTTTGTTAGCAGATCCAAGATTGCCGTTATGTGTATGGCTACAATAGGGGCAAGCGAATGGCATTGAGCGTACACGGATTGCGAGCGGACGCTCCCTTTAATACACAAACTATACATGTAATGTATGTACTTTTTTGCACATAGTTTTGGGAGACTCAATTCACAGTTACATTTGAAACCCCTGCCTACGGAAACTGGGTGGGGATTTCAGAAAAGATTTCAGAATCTGGAAGGGAATGGGATAACACCTAAAAGGATCTCTCCAAATAGTTTGATCGCTTAATGCACAGCAAACACCCCTCCAAGGTTCCCTCACTCTAAAACTGCTGCTTAATTCAGCTTCTATTTACACAGGAAGCGAGTGCAAGGCTCGACTGAGCCTGCAGACCCAAAAGTGTGAACTCCATTGCATATATCTAAACACAGAGGCCACCTAAAAGAAAGTCTTACTAACTTCAAACGCTGATTTAATGCGCCGCGGTATATGCACAGGGTTGAAAACAGGAAGGAGAATATGAGTTACACTAAAATGGTCGCAATCTTCAATTTGTGAAGTCTTTCCAACTTCCAAACGGCGATTTAATAAGCCGCGGTTTATGCATGGGGCTAACTAGAGGATGAGGAGATGAGTTACAATAAAATGGTTGCTTTCTTCAGTTTGTGAAGTCTTTCTAACTTCAAACAGCGATTTAATTAGCCGCCGTTCATGCATGAGATGATTTACACTAAAAAATGGTTGCAATCTTCAGTTTCCAAAGTCTTTCTAATTTCAAACGTCGATCCAATAAGCCACAGTAAATGCATGGGGCTGAATAGAGGAGAGGATAAGGAAGTCTTACTAACTTCAAACGACGATCTAATGAGCCGCAGTTTATGCGGTGGGCTGAATACAGGATGAGGCTATGAGTAACACTAAAAAATGGATGCCATCTTCAGTTTGTGACTGAGCATCCTACAGCTGCAAGGTCGTGCATGCCTGACGGAAACCGGCAAAATATGCAAACATAATCACCGGGATCTCTTCGGGGGCATGGCATGAACTTATTACGTGGGATACCGAGGGGAGACAAAAATGCATTATGCAAGTTTAACTAGTCGAGGACATAGATGAGATATATCTCGGGTTGGGTGAATGGACAATTGCTCCTTACTACATCAAATAGGTGTCCAACAGGTTAATAATCCAGCCACACGGACACCCAGACAAAGCTCGATATCGGGGCAGACAAGAGATTGCAAATTGGATTGGCCGTGACTTTGCAATGCTTATTTCGATTCAGGGGCAGAGTTTCCTGCCTGGAGCAGTCTAATGTTCTAAGAAGTATATGCATGACTCGCCGTCTTCCAGCTACCACTGACCTACTATTGTAATCGAATCAGATGGAATCGCATTATCAATTCGTCCGTCCGCAAGCACTGCCATTCAGATTGCTGTGCAATCATCATTTGGTTTATACCAATCTATGTCATGCCTTGATACCCCGTGTTTTCCTTTTATATCCTGGGCTGATTCATTCATAATTTCATATACCTGCTAGGGATACACACACACACACTGCACACATACATACACAAACCTGAAGTACCTAATTACAAAGTACATCCAAATTATCAAGTACATCCGAAGTACCTAATTTTCTAGTAATTTATTGTAAATATACACAGACGCATAGACTCACACAAAAACACAATGTTTAAACAAACACACAAGCAAAAACATGTACATACATACACCCACAGACACACGCACATGCTTAAACACTCATCAACTCTATAGGAATTGTAAAATCTAGTAGGGAACAGGAGGTTACTAGTTACTGACCTTGTCGACTGCATTGATATTTGGATGTCTCTCTAATAGCATCCGTACTACATCAATGTAGCCGCCTCGGGATGCGACCAGTAGGGCTGTCCATGAATTCTGTATCGTAGCAGAGAAATATAGAAAATTGAACAATTATAATAATGATAATAATAACTACTTATAACAATATTAATTCATCATTACAACATCATCATAGCTGATTTAACCAGTAGGGCTGTCCATGAATTATGTATTGTACCAGAAATATAGAAAATAAAACATTATAATAATGATTAATAAATAATTAAAACACTATTATTCATCATTACAATATCATCATAGCTGATTTAGAGATTCAACCAGGTTGCATGTCAATAAATTCTGAAAATAAGGCGGATGGAAAATGAATTATGATGGTGGTAGTGGTGATGAAGATAATGACAAAGGTGATATCACTCATTATGTCATCGATGTAATTAAAAGTCAAAATATAAATAGTCAAATACTTCCTAAAAATTAATTTTTCATTTACAAGCATTGCAGGTAGAGATCAGCATTAGATATGAACATATCCTTCTGTATGATCTGGGCCCCATTGCAGAAAGAGATACAATCGATTGTTAGTTACAATTAATCGTAAGTCAGAAAATATGCGCGTTTCAACCAACTAGATTAGCCATTTAGAACACATACAGAAACAGATACAATCGATTGTACGTTATAATTAATTGTAAGTCAGAAAATATGCATTTTTCAACCACTCAGATTAGCGCATTTATAACACATGATCAGACTTAATTAAATTGTAACTTACAATCGATTATATCTCTTTCTGCACCGGGGCCATGGTCACATATTTAGTTTGTAAATGTTTCAAATAACATATATCTGCCCTGAATACTAATTATGAATTTTTTTCAGACATGCTCTCTTTTTTCTCTTCACTTCTGCAATATTTAAGTGAACTTAAACTTTAATTTCAAGATTGCAGCTAACCTCATTATAAACCAGCATTTATTTTCTGTGCGCAGTCTTAGGAACAACGACAAAGCTTCATCTTACAAATACATATCTCCTAATCTAATTTATGCATGATACATACATTGCGTCATAAATCACTGAACATCAAGTATGCATGTAGTAGACAGTCAAACTTGTTTAAAGTGACCACCTACCGTATTTGCCGGTGTATAAACCGCACCTGTGTATAAACCGCACCCCCATTAAAAAAAAAAAATTTAATTGAAAAAAGTGTGACTAATACGCTATAAACCGCACCCCCATTTTTGCAAAATTTTTTTTTTTTTAAAAGGTGCGGTTAATATACCAGCAAATATGGTAATGCACCTAATGTATTATCCCTTTGACTGCGGGAACCGGGTGGTTTGTGTACAAAGTCTATGGAGATTTTAGAATCTCGAAGGGAACAGGTTAACGGAAACAAGTAAAGTGGCCACTATTGACAAGACAGATTCCATAACATTGCTTTTTGCTGCAGGGGATCACTTTTGGTGGCCACTATAAATAGGCAGGTTGGCTGCTATAGACAGGTGGCCACTAAGACAGGTTTGACTATCTTTCTTGATAATTATACAGATTACATGTATGTACGCACATACATGTACAGTTTATATTTAAAAAGTACATTCATATGGAAGTGTAAATGTAGTTACCATATCAAATTTAAAACAGCATTCATTTTCTGCTTGGGCGCATGGATAACGACGAAGCTGTCTAACATATCTTCTACGATTTTTTTCTTCTCCATATCACTGAATGTAAAGTATACATGTACATATAGAATATTAATCAACCTTTCAAAGCAGTCAAATTACCGAATGTACAGTATGAATTTTCTACATGGGCGCAAGGACAATGAGTTTAACCTGCGTCCTAGAAATCTTCAAGATATGTTTTTTTTTTCTGTTTTCTTTCTTTCATTTCCTATTCGCAGTCGCTGAGTGCATAGCTGCGCACTGGATGGCTAAGTTAATTATGGATGCTGCAGTAGAGCTAAAAAGGCACTAAGTGATAATTTACGGGCCACTAATGCATCAGCGGCATGCGCGTGGCACGTGGCTTTTCGGCCAGCCAAGATGTTGCGGACGCTTCAAAAAGAACAGAAGAGACTTGGGGAAAGGGGGGGGGGGGGGGGGGAATGGTTAGGCTCCTAGTTAACTCTTGCCATACCTAGCCATAAACAAAATTGATAACATTGATACATACAATTACAAAACAACAAAAAAGAAACTTGGTGAAGGAGGGGGGAGGGGGATTCTAGACGTGTAGCTAACCCTTGTCATACATTGCCATAGAAAATATATTGAATTTCAATACCATACCATACAAAATGATGTGTCAAGCTATCTTCATACATGTCACCATAAATTATTTGAAAAAGGTTAAATACATACAAATAGTTTTAAACCCTTTTCTCTGTTTTGGGCCACCAATTCTGGTTTTGGGCAAACACTTTGGGTGGAAATCACAAAGGAGGTTTGTAGGAGGTTTGTACAAACCATGGTTTGACAATGATCTACATCTATGGAATGCTGCTCGCATACTGTAAATTGTAAATCAACATTGTTATTAACAAGTATGGAGTTTACATTCCTTCTCAATCAGTTCACAAATGGCATTCCATAGATGTAAACCTTGGTCAAACCATGGTTTGTACAAACCTCCTACAAACCTCCTTTGTGAATTCCACCCAATTTGTTACGCCTACTTTCCCCAACCAGGCCACAAGGAGAAACAAGAGCTAATAATATCTAGCACCTGGCAAGGTAAAGGTGAAGGGCAGGTATTCATCTAAGTTTGTTGTTGTTTTCTTAACCATTCATTTTTAAGCCATTAAGGATTGAGTCTGGGATATATGGAAACTGTGTATAGTACCAAAATCAAACCATTTTCAACTAGTTAATTTCATCCATAAATGAGTCCATTGGAAACCCATACAAAATACTGCTATTTTGATTTTGTAATCAATACACTGTCCCTGGCACCTCACTTTCTGACACTGGTAACCTAACAATATTATGTGAGCTGCGGTTATATACCCCCACCCCTCCCCCTCTATCTTCCTCTCACCAAACATAAACATCACCATAATACCACAACCACCATTGCCACTTCCTGGCAAATATAAATCAACCTTTTTTTGCTTGCTGTTTATTTCTAGTTGACATTACATGTATATCTCATATGAAAATTCAACCAAATCCGGAAGTGGGTGATCCCCAATAACAGAAAAACATAATCAATTCTGTAATTATTTACAATTGACAAGTCAAATTAAGCATTCATTCAATTGTTGTGGCCCCAAGTTAATTTAGATTTTGAGCACAGCTTTATGCATTATATTATCCTTCATCTGCCATCCTTGTACTTTGTTATCCTTATTCTATCTGCAACCATATCTACAATCCTTATTCTATCTGCAACCTTATATACAAACCTTATTCAATTTGCAACCTTACCTACAAACCTTATTCTATCTGCAACCTTATCTACAAACCTTATTCTATCTACAAACCTTATTCTATCTGCAACCTTATCTACAAACCTTATTCTATCTGCAACCTTATCTACAAACCTTATTCTATCTGCAACCTTATCTACAAACCTACCTTATTATATCTGCAATCTTATCTACAAAGCTCATTCTATCTGCAACCTTATCTACAAAGCTCATTCTATCTGCAACCTTATCTACAAACCGTATTCTATCTGCAACCTTATCTACAA
>JBAMJV010001875.1:120000-176987 GCA_037951105.1 Echinarachnius parma
TTCGTCATTCCAACCACACTCCTTTTTTTTGGTGCTCCTATGCAGCAGTTATTGATACAGGTAGATGGTTAGCAGAACCCAATCAAAATAAAAGTTGGTTATAATCATAAAAAACAACATGACAGCATTCAGTTAGACCATTCAGTGCTGTGAGTCTTCTTTCTCATTACTCGCAGCCCCGCCCTCCCCCCCCCCCCCCCCCCACCCCTTCAGGATTTTGTTTCATATTTGTATAAGTTTTGTTTTGCCACATTTAAAATTTGATTTAAAACCTTTGTAACATGTACATGTTGTATCAGTGGGTACAATTTCCACCTATGCCTGCATGTATCACTGCATTTCTGTTTCGGAGGTAGACAATGCAGTAAACATTACGTGTTATATTCTGACAACTCACTTCCTACTGCTGGTTTGAAAAAGTTTGAAGTTAGTTTTGTAAATCGACAGGGCACACATTATTTTAATTAAACAACCCAACTATACCGCACTCCAGTGCCATAAACACATACTTGTGTACATGTATGCACGTGTTTAACAACTTTATGTAATTTTATGTCAATGATCTAATTTTTTACTGGCAGGTGAAACAAATCTCTGTAATAGTATATCCCCTAATGTAGTACAAATAAATGTTGTGAAATTTTTTGCTATAATCTTGGAAACAGTTTTTAATTTGGTCTACATACATTACTGATGAGAAAAAGTGATGTTTCCATTTTTTTATTTTTGGTCCCAGGGTGCATTTTGGCAATTTTAAAGATAATTAGCTAATTTGCATATTTGTGAAATAAGGTCAGGGGTCATTTTCTATCTAGGAACAGTGCAATATTGATAAAAACTGGTATTCTAGGGTATTTTGGGGCAAGGATTCCATTTCCGGTGCTTGTTTGTAAGTGCTGTATGGGAAACGCTCTGAATTCCAAGATGGCTTCCCCTAATTTGCGTATTTATGAATATTATTGATTTTCAGTGGCTACAGCCCCTAATAAGCAATAATTCTGGATTATTATTTGTCAGTTATGTTCTAAGTATGTATTTAAGATATCAAAGATGAGTTGCCATCGTGGCAACCTCTAGCAATGCATATTATTTGCATAATTATGTATTTTACCTAATTTGCATATTCCCCCAAATAGAGTATATTGGGATCCTGACAAGTAAAAAACATAAGTAATACCAATTTTCCAAGGTTTTGGGGAGCAGCAGATCCATTTTTGATACTTATTTACCTGTATCACCATGGCATCCAGCTCAAATCCAAGATGACTGCTCCCTAAATTACGCATGTTATGATACACGTCTATATTATTTCGGTTATATTAGATTGATATTATAATGTTTTGACTTTTAATTATTGGAATGAGCAACTAGAATACTTGAATCACAATGTAGTTGTTTGCTTTCAGTAAACAAATCATATTTTGATAAATTAAATGCCATTAAAGTAGCAAATAGCAATATTTACTTTAAAATGACAAAGGCGGCCATCTTGGATTTATGTTGGTTGCCGAGGTGATACAGGTAAATAAGTATCATAAATGGATTTGTTGCCCCCTAAAACCTTGGAAAAGTGGTATTACTTGTCTTTTTTACTTGCCGGGTTCCCAATATATTTGATTTGGGGGAAAATGCAAATTAGGTAAAATACATAATTATGCAAATAATATGCATTACTAGAGGTTGCCACGATGGCAACTCATCTTTGATATCTTAAATACATACTTAGAACTTAACTGACAAATAATAATCCGGAATTATTGCTTATTAGGGGCTGTAGCCACTGAAAATCAATATTATTCATAAATATGCAAATTAGGGGCAGCCATCTTGGATTTCAGAGTGTTTCCCATACAGCACTTACAAACGAGCACCGGAAATGGAATCCTTGCCCCAAAATACCATAGAATACTAGTTTTTATCAATATTGTATTATTCCTAGATAGAAAATGACCCCTGACCTTATTTCAAAAAAATGCAAATTAGCTCATTATCTTTAAAATCGCCAAAATGCACCCTGGGACCAAAAATAAAAAATGGAAACATCACCTTTTCTCATCAGTAATGTATTTAGACCAAATTAAAAAGTGTTTCCAAGATTATAGCAAAAAAATTTGCTGCTTTACATAACCTGATAGACTATAAGTCAAAAGTGCAACAACCATAATTAACAATTCACACCTGTTGATCACATGACTCACTCCCCTGCCCCCTATTAGACGTTTCTGTCATCTGACCGTAACATAGGGCAATTGTCCCAAGCTTTAATAAAAATGTGCACTTTTGTAACCTTTTGCAACATCCCCAAGAAATGCTCTTAGAGGTGATGTAAGACTACCCTTTGGTTTATGTTTCATTAAATCAATTGTCTCTGGTTTAATTAAGATTTTTACCCATTCATAAACCATCTTCATATTCCCTTAAGAGTGCTAGGTGATTAAAGGGACTTAGTAACATTGTCCAAATCCTCAAAATCCAATTGGAATTCTAGTGGTTCCCTCATACCTTGTTGTATTCGTATTAAAGGGCAATGAAACCCAAGCAAAATGTTGCTTTCATAGTCTTGAAGAGATTAAGAAGAATAATCTCTGAAAGTTAGAGCATAATCGGGTAAGACACAAGAAAACCACGGCTCTTTGAAGATGTCCATGTATTCCTATGGGGAACTCAAATTGGCAACGCACTCTGATAAGTGTGTGGACAACTCCCCATAAGTTTTGTACACAAATGTTCCCATTTTTACAGTTTTCTTCATAGTCACATTTTTCCATTCCCCCAACTCATGATATGTTATGTATAAAAGCATTCTACAAAACATATCTTGAACTCGAACGAAGGGTAAACATCAATTTTGAGAAAATTTAACAAAACTGAAATTTTGTGTACAAAATGTATGGGGAGTTGTCCACAACTGTTGTCCACAACAGAGTGCGTTGCCAATTTGAGTCGCTCGAAGAAATACATGGCTCTTTTCAAAGAGCCATAGTTTTCTTATTTCTTGACCGATTGTGCTCAAATTTTCAGAGACTATTCATTATATTTAGTGTCTTATAGTGCATACAACAATTTGTCTGGATTTCATTGTCCTTTAACAATAAAAGCATGGGACAGGTTTCGGTTTACCAAGTTTCCCTTTCGTTAAAAAGATATTTACAATTGAAGTGTTCAGATGTTAAATTATCCACTGGACCGCGAAAATCGTGTACAAAGTGAGTGCAATGATTAGGTGAATATCACTTTGCATTTTTGCTCATAACTCGGCCATATAATGTCCATATAACTTGAAATTCACACAACACCCAGTGGAAATATCAAATAACAACAATATACATTGTATCAACCACTCATTACTTTTTGCACATGTCAACAAAGTTACTAGATCCCTTTAAAGACTTCTGTTTGATTCATGTTTCGTTAAATCTATTAATTTCCTGAACCGTTTTTAATCCATCTTGGAAATTCTATTTAGAAGGGATGCTAGCCGATTAAAGACTTTGGTTTACTTCATGTTTCATTAAATCAATTGAATCTGCCTTTAATAATAAGTCCTTATAAATCCACCTTTCAAAGTCACTTAGGAGTGTTAAAACTATTAAAAACTTTTGTTATTCATATTTAAATGTAAATAAATCAATTGTCTCTGCCTTCCTTCCCCACCTGTTAATAAGCCATCTTGTAAATTCCCTAGGAGAAGCACGCATGATTTAAGACTCATGTTTGGTTTATGTTTCGTTAAATCAGTTCAATCTGCCTTAATTCATTACCCATTTACATTTATTATGTTTCATTAAATCTATTGTCTGCCTTACTTCCCCACCTGTTCATAAGCCATCTTGGACATTCCTTATGATTAAAGACTTCTGTTTCATCTATGCTTTTTTAAATCAATTGTCTCTGTCTAATTTCCGGTTTTAATTTCCCTTCTTCACATGATCATGAATGTATCCACCTAGGTATAAAACCCTTCAGGAAGAGTACACGTACATGGAATGATGACCTAATTAAGCCTTTTAGAAACCCCCCAGTTGCAATGTATCATATCATGGCTTACAGCGAGTCAATTATTACACGACACATCACCACAGCAGCTCGCCAAGTCAGAATTTCAACCAGAAACACTTTTGAATGGATTGTTTTAGTTTCCAATTTATAAGCAAACATAAAATGGACAAATAATTCAAAGCACTGGCAACATATTCATTTCACTCTAATCAGTTTTATTTCGCTATCTTTACAAGAATATTTAGCTATTCTTCATTTTCCCCACACAAATTTGTTCTTCCTCCTTTTCTCTCCATTTTAGTTACTAAGTGTATTTCTGCATTTTATCACATGTTTTCCCTGTTTATAGTTCCTTCCTCTAAAAAAAAAAAAAAATTATACATATTTAGCTCCCCAAATTAAGTTATCCTTCCTTATGTCCCATTTGATTGTAATGCAGTTGTACAATGTCCACGAGTGTGTATCATAGCCCAGCTATAGATACAATGTATAGTCACAACTCCCCTCCCACCCACTCACACAGATAAAAATGCTCCTATTTACAACCAACCTGAATGACAGAAATGGTTATCGACAGGGGGGGATTTTAAGCATAATATAAGGGGATCACTTCCGAGATTTTGATGAACGAGGTGGCGAATGGGCACGGAAAATAAAGTGGGGGCCACTTACGAAAATGAATGAATTCTTCCGGCATACAGGGCCTGTCAACGCTGGTAATGCAATTCAGGCGACTGATGAACGGTGATGGTGATGATGTTTTCTTCCTCCTCCCTCTCTCCCTCCCTCCTTCCCTCTCCCTTTCTATCTCTTTCTCTCCTTCTGTAATAGTTTCTCTCTCATTATTGATCATATCGTCGGTTGAGAAAGAGAAGGGTGCTAAGTCATTTTTGGGTACTTCAGAGATAATGGTGTTAAAAGTTAGAAAGCCATGTTAGACAGCCATCAGAATCCAAATGTACCTATATTTTGTTGTACATATGTTTGATGAATAATCTCCAAATTAGACAAAAATCATTATCAGTCAATTTTGCATTCACATAGAGGAAACTCTGACCTACAAGATGGTATGCGTAACTCAATTTAGCCAAAACCGAATTAATGTCCTTTTCATTCTCACTCAACAATGTTTCCTCCCCCCTCCCCATCCATCTCTCTATTTCCTTCTCTCTTGCTCTCTCTCTCTCTCTCTCTCATCCTTGAATAGTTACTATCTCATTATTGATTACATCCTTTTTTTTTTCTTCCTCATCTCTTTCTATTTTGGGGGTCAGGTTTTGATGAGAAGGAAACCTTATTCTCCTCCCCCACTACTCAATCAGCGCAAATCTCTGACGATAATTTCAAATTGGCAAACGCTGACAATGTCACTTACGTGCGCCTGGACGTTGGGGTTAGCCTTGCGCTCCAGGAGTTCCGCCACAATTTCCGTGTGCCCCTTGTAACTGGCCCACATCAGCGGCGTCCATCCATTCTGCAAAACATAAAGAAAACCAAAAGTATGATTTTGTAATTTGTCTCAGTTCGTCTGTTCTCTAAATCAGCTATATATTTTTATCAATTGAAAATATTGTTTAAAAAAATATTTTCTAGAATAAACACAAATGTCACAAAATATTTCGATAAATTTGGGGGTTCTATCTTCTGAAATAAACAGTAATGTAAGACAGCATGGAAACATAGTGATTTTGTAAAATACAGAATAACAACATTTTCAAAAGACATTAATCCTGTTTTGGGTTTCTACATTTTTTGAAGGATTTTTTTTGAAGGACATGTTTACAACCAAAATCTTTAATAAATTTTCTTTTTAAAATTGCATTCTGTATGTGGAAATACACAACAAAAAGACCATTTATAAGTCTATTTAGTGAAGCATATAAATAGAAAAATATAGAGCATAAGATGTACATGTTGTTGTTGTTGTTGTTGTTGTACATGCATTTATTGGTTCTAGTCTCATCTCAAGATAGCTACATGTATCGCTCATTGAATAATATATCCCCACAAAGTGCACATTTGCCTATAGTAGAGCATACGTGTAAGTATCTAGTAGAGCGTAACATACATAAAGTAGAGCTCAGTATAAAATAAAAAGTAGAGCAGATATAAGAGCAATTTCTCAGAATTTCTCTCGACTTAATGCCGCTCAGGAAATTAACTTAATCAAAACAATACGCATGGATAAATGTGACAGGAAACCGGTTTAAATAATTCAATAAGATGATCTAGATTTGATATGAACTTCTAATCGGCAACACTAGATACAGCCCAAGCATACGCCTACAAGTTGATTTCCAAAGGCTTATATAACAGGGCATACCAAATGTTCATAGCCAAGGAGTTAATTTGAACATCTTTTATTATACCAATTTATCTTGGCATCATAATTCCTGTTAGGTGCTTGCAATCCATAAGTTGAGAGAAAATCATACGTTATATACTTGTTCCCGCTATAAAAAAAGGACATAAACAACAGACATTTAGGTCAAAGAACCTAAATTGTTGTAAGAACGATAACATGTACATACATGTACATTTATACAGGGTAATGGATTACTCTGAAAACATACATGTCAGTTATATGCTGTATACTGCAGGTTGATGTTTCTTTTTCTTATCAGAGGAATACAATTCAGAATAATTTATGTAAATGTTGCGAAAAATAAATAAAAAGAGGCCACTCATACAACGACCAGCTCCCAAATAAAGGCAATTAATAATCTAAAATTATCAATGTACACTTCTGTTGTGGAATTCACCCACTTCCAATTTTCATCATTTATTACACATTTCACTGTTTTTGTAATAAAATTTATTTTTGAACCAACAGTTAAGCCCAAAATCATATATTTGTTTATAAGAATCAAAGTATACTTTATACATGTTTAACTTTTTCATAATCAGATTCTATTAATATTATGTATCTATAATAAGCTCTACAATACATATTTTCTATAAATTGTAGATGTTCAATTTGTTTTAATTTGCATCTAGAGAATACTAACATGTGCTATTTATATACGTGAAATTATCATGAATAAAAAATGTCAAACATTCAATTCTTTCTCTTACCACTTCAATTATAACCCCAAAATTATCTATACAATGTATATCGTTTTATGAATTAAAACAAATGTTGTATACTCACCACGTCGGCATGGTCAACATCAGCCCCTTTGTCCAGCAACGCCTTGGCTATGTCCAAGTGACCCTCCCTGGCCGCAAATATCAATGGTGTCCACTTGTCCTGAAAAAACAAATAGATTGTAGTTAATGTTTTTTGCTATGATCACAATACACAAATATTAACTTCACTTTATAAAGGGATCTAGTAACATTGTCAAAATAATGTTCTCACATCACTATAGTGGACATACCAGATTTGTAAAAAAAAGCACATTTGACTAGTTCCCTTCAAGATTCTGAAATCTCCCATGTCAACAAAGTTACTATACTAGATCCATTTAAAGGAAAGTATTGAAAAATTGTTTGAATACGTTTCTCTGTTGCCGTATTTGAACTTTAACCACATAATAAATAATTCATATAACTTGCTTACAAGTGAACTAATGGACCATATGGGGACTGTTGATAAATGTGTCAGTTAATCATTGAAATTGACATTACTATATTTGGGGATAATTCATGAATAATTCATTGATAATTCACGAAACTCCAACATACCATATTTGGACTGCAACAATCTGTGCATATCAAATGAAATTTACATTCCAGTGGTATGCACTTAAATTGAAAAGTAACATTCTAGTATGTGAAGTATGTGTAGCTCACACATGTTGGCAGAAATGTACATGTACATGTACATTTATGAAGAATGTGGATATGAAAGTTACACACTATAACTATCTTCAGTAGATTCCAATGTTAAAATTACCAATCTGGTATGCAGGAAAGGTGAATTGGGGCATGAATAAGAAAATTGTACAAAAAAACATACTTGGACTTAAATTAACCAGTGCATGTCACATGAATTTTACATTACAGTGGTATGCACTAATCACTTTAGTAACAAATATCATTCTAGTATATTAAGTATAAGTAGCTCACAAATGTTGATAGAAATGTACACATGGGAAATGCAGAGATGAAATGTACATAGTTGTTTAACATCTTCAGTAGATGTCAATGTGAAAGTTACCATCATGGAATGCAGGATATGAACAAGTTTCACAATTTACAAGTTGGCAAAAAGAAATCTTTACATACTTTTCATTTTGTATAACTAACATTTTGCAAGAAAGAGAGCAAATATACATCAACATTTGCCTGAAACTTTGAATACTGGAGACACCACATTGATATCTTTGTTAGATTGTAAAACATTAATTTGTTACAATGTCTATAGATGATCTTTTCATCATATTGGATTTAATATGCATTATAATTCAGCAAACTAAAAAAAATATGTTGAAGTTATCAAATAAATTCTAAAACAATGAGTGCAACATACCCATGAAATGTAGTAGTAGTAGTAGTACATGTATTATGTATCATTTACTCAAAAGAGGGGTTCTTACACATGTATAAAATAATTTATAAGAGTGCAATTAATATAGACACAGTATATAACATTTCTCATCTAGAGTTAATAAATTGTGACAAAGTTAATCTACTGTGTAACAAATCTGCAAGCATCCCACTGCCTAAACAAATTTACTCATCCAAAAAAGAAGAGAAAAAAAAATTCCTGAGTTAACGGGCTGCCGCCGGGAATTAAACCTAAATTTGAATGCCAGTTCCTCGTAATAGTTGTGAAGTCTTACAGAGGATAACCTCCTCTGGTTGTTATAAAAATGAATATTTGACGACCCGACACGAATCATGACTGCGCCGTCGATCCATCACATGCATGTTTAATGACCAATATCGTAGCTCAACTATCACACCCAGATGGCGCTGAGTGATGCAAAATCAACTTGTCATCTGTACACGGGGGCGCGGAGTGTTTTAGCCCTGAATATCTCCCCCAAAGAGCCCCCAATACAAATTAAGTGCAATTTAATGTGTAATACTTCTGGCAGGTTTGAAAAAGAGCCCACACCCCCCAAAAAAATAATTAAGTGTAATTTTTCTTCAAGTCGGCTTGAAATAAAGCCCCTGTTAAAATAACATTGTATCTTTCCTTTTAATAGTTTTCTATGTTTGATGCCCCCGATTCTAGTTTAGCGCCACCAATATGTGAAAAGTCATAACTTAACTTGCCTGTTTTAGCCCCGGAAACACCCCCCAAAGAGCCCCAAAGAACAAATTAAGTGTAAATTTTCTTCTGCTGGCCTAGAAATGAAGCCCCCCCCCCCCCCCCAGGAAATGAAATTGTATCTTCTCTTTTTTCATTTGATGCCCTCAATTCTCGTTAAAAAGCCACCAATATTTGAAAAGTCTTGACCTAATCCTGGAAACACCCTAAAGAGCCCACAAAAACAAATTACGTGCAGTTTTTCTTCTGAAAGGCTTGAAATAAAGCCTCAAAGATAACATTTCATCCGTCTTTTGGAAAGTTGTACATGTTTGATGGCCTCAATTCTTGTTAAGGGCCACCAATATTTACTTGCCCGTTTAGGCCAATCAAAAACGGGTTTAGTTTCAGGCTTTGGTGCTTCCTGATACAGAAGATCCTAAATATCCTAAGTGGTATGTCACAGTTTCCACTTTCAAGTAAATATACTGGAAACTAAAAGGGATGGATGTCATGTAGAATAGGAGACAGACAGTGCTAGTTGAAGAAAGATCCACCATCTCTAGATGCAAAACGCATCGCACTGACACACGGCCACAAACCATTTTGATGATAGGGTCGACCGGGTACACAGTATTGCATTTCAAATTTACTTCTATATCACATGCCATATCTCTTTCCTTACGTGTGAAAGAAACTTAATACATTAAAAGACTATTTCAAATCATTTGAGTGCGGCATAATACCATAGAACCCATCCATTGCGGAAGATCTTCAAGGGGTTAACAATATTCCAAAAGGGCACTGCATGTTTGGCCTTTACGTACACTGCTTGTATCAAAAGGGGGTACTTTTTTTAAAATCTGAAAGTCAATAATCAGATCTATCAAAATGGCTAATAAATATTGTTGACATTTGAAAACAAAATCTAGTTTATTTTGCTTGAAGGGCAACAATTATTGACCTGCATTAGTGATACATGACAGACATGACAATAGAAAATTGCTTACAAGAGATCGCAGATAATCACATTATTAGTCAGTTTAACCCTATGAACTTAGTTTGATACTAAAACTAAGTTGACATTATCATTACATTATTGTGACAATGATGTTTGATGTGAATCAACAAGTCATGCAACCAACCACAGTAACATCATTACAGTGGAAAAAAAATACACAGAGACCCAGGGCGATCTAGCCCCCATAATGCCAAAAATACCCCCCGAAGGTCATAAAAGGGCCCTTGAATTTCCAATGGCTATCAACGCTCTGTACGAAACGCGGACACAATTGCACCCTAGCTCCGCACTAGACAACATACATATAGCTAAGACCCTTTCATGAAACAAGCCCTAGGATCCCTTTAACTCATTGGTCCTGAACGAAAATACTCGGGCAGGGGTCTATGGAGAATACATGTTACAGCAAAATTAATCAGTCCTGAACGGGTTTAAATAAGTTCAGTGTGAACGCAAAGAGTACTTACTTCGTCCATGGCTTTGACTTCAGCCCCTTTCTGCAGTAGTTCTTGAACCAGTTCTAGATTGCCAACCTGGGACGCGCACATCAACGCCGTCTGACCACCCTGAAACGTGAAGAGAATATAGAATACACATTAAAAATCATCATCCTGTTTAGTAAGTTGAACCAACATGGCAATAATACATATCATGATTTATTAGTTCTTTCAAGATGAATTTAACACCGTCTGCCCACCCTGAAACCTGAAGAAAAGAGAGAAGATATGTGACCTTACACCACAAAACGACCGTTATGTCGCTGTGGTAGTTTCTCTTTTATTAGCTTAAATAGTCAAATTTTGTTCAAAATATGAGATTTAGGATTTTGGTATTTCCTGAATAAGCATATCTTAATCTACATTCTGGAAAATTTTGAGCGTCAGAGATCATGTTTCAATATAAATTTTTCATTTGATAAATGTGATCTTACTACAGCGTTAGAATAGACACTGATCTTTTAAGCGGCCCATTTCTCCCTTATTTAAAAAATGCTTCACCCATATTCCATATCTTTGGCATTCATTTTGAAAGGGTTTGCATAGTCCACATTTGACAAATTATATACCATTTTAAAGGTAATGGCTTCTATTTTAATGTTATGCAAATCAGCAAAATCAGTTTTCCCGACTTATTGGTCATTTTGTGGTGTAAGGTCAAATAGAATACGCATCAAAAATCATGATCCTCTTTAGTAAATTAAACCAACAATACATACATGTATATCATGAATGATTAATTCCTTCATGATAAATTTAACACTGTCTGCCCACCCTGAAACCTAAAGAAAAGAGAGAAAATATAGAATACACATTGAAAATCATGATCCTCTTTAGTAAATTAAACCAACAATATCATGATCCATTCATTCCTTCCTTCAAGATTTACTTATGACTATAAAATCAAAATATATAACAGTTAAGCATGAAGACTGATCTGTATAAATTATTATACTGTAGTTAAGTCCAGCATCTAGGCATATTTCTTTTTTCAGACTCAAACCCGAGGCCAGATATTTTTTTTCTAAGGATACGTTTTACATTTTATCATTGGCCTTAGCCTTGAAAATGGCTGACTCATCTAATTCACTGTCAATTATTAAGAAGACAAATGCATATTTATGAATGCAAACAGAAGTTAGATGATATATCATGGTAGGCATACGTCTACTCAAGCTCCCTGCTTTTGTTGGTAATTCCACTGCATCTATTTCAAACTACTTTGTAATTTAAGCAACATTATTGTCACATTGATAGTTTAGGATTGTATTGCTATTCTACTTTCATTGTTTTCTCTTTTTAGAACATATGACAAAATAGTATTGTATATTTCATTTTGATTTTGTTTATAAATGCATAAATAAATATGCTGTGAAAAAAAAGAGTGCTTTAATTCACACAAATTTTAATAGAAACATTGAAATATGACAAGAAATCGAACAAACCTTATAATCCTAACATGTGCACATCTGTAATGTACACATATAGAACCAAAAAACACACCCCAAAAAACATCAGCAAAAACACACACACACAAACAAACAAATGTGAATGTATACAAACTCACATACCTCTATATGCACAAAATATATATAAACAGCCACAGGGCAAACACAGTGGTAGAATCTCCACTTACATCTCAAATGTAACTCTAATCCCAAATATTCCTTCGAGTCATAATGAATGCATGTCCCATCTTGCTCAACAGCACGCAAGATACGTAAAATAACTGCAAACTATGAGCAAGATTTATGTAATATACGGTACAAGTACATAACATAAACAAGATTCATGCAATATACAGTCCATGTCCGTAAATGTACGTAACTTATCCACTAAGCAAAGTAGTCCAATTGGTATGTACACACACACTTTTTATTGAGTAAGGTTCCGCAATAAAACATTCATGCCACTTGTCCGGGCCGCGCGGTATGGTATTGTATTATTCACTTTGCTTCCTTCATGCATATATTCTCAGTGTGCGGCTAATGAGGACCCGCTTTTGATAACCCCCGCATCCGCAGCCCAAATCATCTATGCAAATCAGAGATGGAGAATGGGGAGGTGGAGATGGGAGGAGGAAAGAGAGACAGAGAGAGCGGGAGGAGGAGGAGAGAGAACATCCACAAGATAATATCCCAAATCAGAGGACTATGGAGATGGAGAATGGAAGAGAGAGAGATAGCATGAGAGAAAGACAGACAGGAACAGAGAGGGGGAGAAGGAGGAGAGAGGACATCCACAAAATATATCCCAAGTATATACTATGGAGATGGAGAATGGAAGAGAGAGAGATAGCATGGGAGAAAGACAGACAGGAACAGAGAGGGGGAGAAGGAGGAGAGAGGACATCAGAAGGAGATATATAATGTATATGTCAATTGCTGCCGAGCACTGGCTACAATCTCGATGCCGAACCACTACAGTAATTTTTTCCTCCAGTCTGCCATGCAGTTGGACTATTATAATAAATGACAGTGCAGTCAAAAATTGGCCAACGGAAAAAAAAGAAAAAAAATGAAGCGATAGAGGAGAAAAAAGGAAGAAGTTTGCAAGATCTGGCTCGCTCCGAGCTGTACGCCCCAAAAATAGATTTTCAGTCGTTGAGAAAAAGGCATGCATTGTCAGGCAGATGAGGGGACTGCATGCTGTATGTTTATTTATTAGTTGCGTAAACTAATACATGTATTGCTTTGCTAACGGGGAAGCATTGGCAGGCAATGTATATCACCACCGAGTAGCTTCCAATTGTATCACGCAGTGACTGTGGTATGCTGTGTTAAATTTCTTTAACTCAAGTTGGCACATTAGAGAGCTAATTAATTTGCACTGTAAAACTGGGATATTCTCATTCTATTATCACCAGGCAATTGTTGCCATGAACTTAGAAATGGTCACAAGATAAGCATGTCAAATTATATGGTATGTATATAAAAAACAGTAACACATTTGCAGCTTATACCTTGTATCCCCTAAAGAGGAGAAATGCAAGGTAACCTCTTTTTTTCTTAGATTATGTAATTTCCCTAAAAACATCCAGATTGTCTACCTAGCTCCCACGGGCAGTGAGTTAAATCTGTTTGATCCAAAGAAGTGCGAGACAGAGAATCATGCTTAATCCAGCATGTGAAGCATTTAATATCAATGTCCTCCAGAGGAATCTGGCTGCTAAAGCTGCATCTTTGCAGATGAGACCTGTAGCGTGATCGTCATGGAAACGGTGAAATCCATCACCGGCAGCATCCAAGGTGTTTGGACTCCTTTCACTGACTGACAGTGATAGACAGCAGTGGCAAATGAGGTCGTGGATCAAGAATGGTTATCATGGAGGAGGAGGACAACAGTGAGAGAGATGAGAGAGGGAGGATAGAAGATGGGAGGGGATGGGATGGAGAATTGTTAGGGAGGAGGACAAAAATGAGAGGCATGGATGGATAGAGAGGAGATGATGGGAGAGGGTGGAATGAGGGATTGTTATGGAGGAGGACAAAAATGAGAGAGATGGGGAGGGATGGATGGAGGGGAGATGATAGGATGGGAGGGGACAAGATGGAGAAGAAAGATGCATGCCGGTCACAGATGAGAAACGGTTGAGGAGGAAAGAGAGGGGGGTGGAGAGAGATGGAGAGATGGAGAGATGGAGAGAAAAGGAGAATATGGGGATAGATGAAAGAGTGATAGGTAGATGAAAGAGCGATAGGTATAGGGAGAGGTAGAGATGGGGGAGATAGTGGGATAGAAAGGTAGAGAGACAGAGTAAGACAGAGAGAGAATGAGAGAGTGGAAGAGATGATGGGATAGATAGAACATAGTGGGATACATCCATGGGCATCCGATCGCCTCAGGCTATGCTCCTAAGAACTGGAAGCTCTATCCTATCCCCCCCCCCCCCCCCCCTCCCGCTATCTCTCTCTATCCGTTTCCTATGTACATACACAGTAGCTTTCTAGATGTCTTCAAGCGATGAATGTGAAGAGGACACATGGGAGGAAAAAAGAGATAATAGGGGTGGAAGAGAGAGAGGAGGAGAGAAAGGGGGATACATATTTTTCTGTACATACATGTGTGTATTTTTGTGTGCGAGTACTGTACAAATCAGTGCATGAGATGAGGATAGAGTTGACTGTGTATTAGTTTGACAATCAAGAAACAATGATGAGGGAGAGAGGTTGATAGATCTATTGATAAATAGTGATGGCTAGTTGGCTACTTTTAACAGAGAGGAGAGAACAGAATTAAGACATTGCCTCTGTGTATTACATCTATGAGGTTGTCAATATCTGGTAGGAGATGGGTTAAGAGACATATACATAGAGAAATAACAAAGATAAGTAGAGAGAGGGGAAGAGTAGGAGGAATACAGAAGGAATGATAAAGAGACAGGGGAGAGAATGTTTGATGGAGAGAGAGGGGGAGAGATACTACCACTGGCATCTAATCATTTGTGGAGTTCAAGAAGATACATGTAGTATGCACAATGTATGTGGTATCCCATTCAAAGATGACTGGCCGTTTTAATTCAGCATGCTACTTAAAGGGATCTAGTAACTTTGTTGACATGTGCAAAAATTGATGAATGGTTGATGCAATGTATATTATTGTTATCTCATATGTCCACAGGGTATTGTGTGAAAATTTCAAGTCAAATGGACATTGCATGGCCAAGTAATGAGCGAAAATGCAAAGTGATATTCAATAACTCACTGCACTCACTTTGTACACAGAAGAAAAACTCGCCCGGAGTTTTTCTTATCTGAATACTTCGATCGTACATATCTTTGTAACGAAAGGGAAATTTGAAAAACCGAAACCTGTCCCATGATTTTATTGTTAATACGAATACAACAAGGTATGAGGGAGCCGCTAGAATGAAAAATTTATTTTGAGGATTTGGACAATGTTACTAAGTCCCTTTAATCCAAGATATACAAGCTGATCTTGAGCAGCTAAAATGTATTCATGCCAGGACAAAATCAGAACTAAAACTGGGCTAATCATATCATAGGAACAACTTTAATGCTATTTTTAATACTAAGATATTTAATAATGTGTCCATTTACTTGAAATTCAACATTATTGTAAAACAGGATTCCAGTTTTGGTAGATAAAAAAATTACTTACATCATTTAAAATTTTGTCTCCAACAGCAATTGGCACAGTTTTTCATTTTATGATTTCATATTAATCTAATTCCTCTGTTGATGAATTGACTCTTCTATATTAGGGGACATCCACTTCAATTAAAGAACATTAAATTTGTCCAGCAAGTATGTCTGGAATTAAACATGAAATGCCAATTACATACCTTACAGGAGACGGAACAAAAATATTTCAAATCTCTTAATTTGTTTTCTATTTGTCTATCTCATTTTACCAATATGTATTTATCTTTTTTCCTCACTTCCTACCCACTCTTATCTTTCCTTCGTATTCTATCAACTCTCCTGTCCTTTCTTCTCTTTACATATATGCTTTCTTTCCCTTTTCTGAATGAATGAATGAAAACAATTTACTTATCAAAACAAAACAAAATATAACATACATAATGTACATGTTATAAAAAAAAAAAAATTACAATTCATATTTAATACAATACAATGTATATTTTGGAGAATTTTGTTTTTATCTTTCTCTCCTTCCCCATCTCTCTACCGCACTATCCACTTTATCTTTCTTTCTTCTCTTAATCTACATGCATCAAGTCTCTCTTCCTTTCTCTGTAACTCCCTCTCTCTCTCCCCATCTCTCTATCACTCTCACTCTTCTCTCATCTTCTATCTCCATCTTCCTTTGGTCACATGACAACAAGGAGGCTGGAGTCGACCTAATTTAGGGGCAGTCGCTTCTAATGCAGCGACGTTAGCCTCCTCATTATTGCGATATCAAAGGAGGAATTTTAGGGTGTGAATCGAACGCGAATCTTGAGTCTCGAGTCGAGAGGGCCTGATTGAATTCATGTTGTTATCTGATGTTTGGGAATTATCAACTAAATGAAGCCTTGGAGCTAAACGCTTAGATTGCAGACAGTGACGTCAAAGATCACCTCCTCAAGTGTTGAGTGGCAAAAAGACGCTAAGTCTATACTACAACAGTTATACTACAGTTGGTCTCTGAATTAACCCATTGCCTACAATTTAGACAAACAAGTTCCCTGTGTGGTAATTCTATGACAAATGTTATAACTATCTGAAA
The DNA here is from genome assembly GCA_037951105.1 of Echinarachnius parma. Taxonomy (NCBI): domain Eukaryota; kingdom Metazoa; phylum Echinodermata; class Echinoidea; order Clypeasteroida; family Echinarachniidae; genus Echinarachnius; species Echinarachnius parma. Next base: position 136,910 of record JBAMJV010001875.1, read on the forward strand.
AGAAATTCTACCCATTCCAAACTTTGGAAAATCTTTCAGAAAACAGGACTTAGCCCTGCAGATTGATATGTTAATTCTCTATTAAAGTATCAATTGAATATCGTTAAGCATTGTACAATTCATGCACCAATCTCCCTGTTCGTGTATCTTGCATCGCAAACTGGAAATATCACTTAATATTTTGCAGGAATTTGATAAGAGTCTCGGGGAAGAAAAGAAGAGCAGCAAACTCGATGTACTCATCAAAACAAGACATTCAAGTTGTTGTTTCCTAATTCCCATACTGTCATTTCTGGGTAATCATTACCCTTAGAGCTCTACTAAAAGTAAATGAGTTTACTACCAGCAGAAGAATATAGTTCATGTGGAAATTACCTAAAAAACAAACATTATGTTAGAATAGCAACATTGAATAACCAAAACTTCAAATGAATCAACAAGTTTATAATATGCACTTGTAACAAATTTGCCCTTGTTGTTGTACAAAGTGGATACCGTAAAACTCTGTGTATAAGGCGCACCCGTGTATAAGGCGCACCCCCAACTTTCTAAAAAAATAAATAAAAAAAAAAAAAAAACTTCTGCTCATGAATATTCATGTTTTCATTAGATAGCAATGCTCATTAAATATGCAAAATGCTAAATTCATTAATAACTGTTTTTTAATGAGAAAAATGTATGACCGCTGGTTAGAAAATTGAATATTAAATGAATGCTGCTACTCATGAACATTGAATAATCAATTAGTTGCAGTGTAACTGCTTACAAAACTTGTATTTTGTTTTACTAACCACTATCATTTGTATGTAGGAAAAAGGTATATGTTGATAAATGTTCCCCTCTTGTCATGCCTCATAGACCAGTGTAATACACATTGAACATGACTACAGGGTGACCCCCCCCAAAAAAAACCCCCGACTTTGAAATTTTTTCCGACGGAAAAAAGTGCGCCTTATACACGGAGTTTTACGGTAATGGTTAGCTACTGACATCTGTTCCCACCACCCCCCTCCCACCCCAAGAAATAAACAAATAAAAACGTTTATAATGCACTCACATATATGCAACAACAAAAAATAATGTTAACAAATCAGTGATTTATCAAACCTACCCTTGTATAATATTTCGCAGGCATGAATGTTCTCTTGTATGGACTGTGAAATATTGTCACTCCATTGAACTGACTGTGAATATTCTACTCATAGTAGAACCTTTAGCTTTAATTTCAAACATAGGAAAACTGACCAGAAATATACATGTATATTGGTGCTCTACCAACTGAGCTAGAAAGCCCTTGTACTTGTTGTTCATCCCTGAAACCCGTTTCAATGCTCTACCAAGTGAGCTAGAAAGCCCTTGTGCTTGTTGGTGGTCCCTGAAACCCTTTTCAATGCTCTACCAACTGAGCTAGAAAGCCCTTGTGCATGTTGGTCGTCCCTGAAACCCTTTTCAATGCTCTACCAACTGAGCTAGAAAGATTTTGTACTTGTTGTTCATCCCTGAAACCCTTTTCAATGCTCTACCAAGCGAGCTAGAAAGCCCTTGTGCTTGTTGGTCGTCCATGAAACCCTTTTCAATGCTCTATCAAGTAAGCCCTTGTGCTGGTTGGTCGTCCCTGAAACCCTTTTCAATGCTCTACCAACTGAGCTAGAAAGCCCTTGTACTTGTTGTTCGTCCCTGAAACCCTTTTCGATGCTCTACCAAGTGAGCTAGAAAGCCCTTGTGCTTGTTGGTGGTCCCTGAAACCCTTTTCAATGCTCTACCAACTGAGCTAAAAAGCCCTTGTGCTTGTTGTTCATCCCTGAATCCCTTTTCAATGCTCTACCAAGTGAGCTAGAAAGCCCTTGTGCTTGTTGGTCATCCCTGAAACCCTTTTCAATGCTCTACCAAGTGAGCTAGAAAGCCCTTGTGCATGTTGGTCATCCCTGAACCCCTTTTCAATGCTCTACCAACTGAGCTAGAAAGCCCTTGTGCATGTTGGTCGTCCCTGAAACCCTTTTCAATGCTCTACCAAGTGAGCTAGAAAGCCCTTGTGCTGGTTGGTCGTCCCTGAAACCCTTTTCAATGCTCTACCAACTGAGCTAGAAAGCCCTTGTACTTGCTGTTCGTCCCTGAAACGCTTTTCAATGCTCTACCAACTGAGCTAATAAGCCCTTGTGCATGTTGGTCGTCCCTGAAACCCATTTCAATGCTTTTACTTACATCCTTCAAGTCAAGAGCCTCAAAGTCGGGCATGAACGGGATGCGGTGACATTTGGTAAGAAGATGCTCAAACTGAGCAATGGTGTCCTCCTCTAAACTTCCCTCATCATCATCATCCTCCTCCTCCTCAGCCTTCTTTGCGTCATTCGCTTCATCGCTCCATTCTACATCCATCCGCACATACTTCATCCTGGCTAAGCATGTCTGGGATATAATACCCCTATCTTTCCAGAAAAAAATGGAACCAACACAAGGACCGCCGCAAGGATGTTATATGAATGAAGAAGTGAATCTAGTACAAAGGTCCAATCAAAAGACTTCAAACAACTATCCTGTGCGCTTATATTCACTTTCTAGACAATTCTTTACTCGATTTGTTTTTTATTTCAAGATCTCAAAACTGTAATATTATTCCCAAGAAAGAGCGTTCAACAATTATGATGTGTATTGATATTCACTTCCTACACAGTTAATTAATGACTTGATTTGTTTTGTGTCCAGTTCTCAAAGCTATAACATTATCTCCTCGACATCAATTCTGAATATTATTGGCTCGTCTCACAGATATCACAACTCTGCTTGAAACGCTTTTTCAACAGAACTTTCAAAATATGGTAAAAAACAGACGTTCAAATGATTTGGTCTTGTTTCTGTAATTTCCTGAGCACTTTTCAATCGTAAGTCGGAATGAAAATGAGTGGTACAAATAGTTTCAGTACCGCCCGTACAATGCAGCAAAGACAGGTTCTATTATAATATGGAATCAGACATGAAGTACATTGTATGCTTCATCATTGACAAAGCCTCATGATGAACAAATTATTCAGGTCAATGTCTTGAAAAAACGGCCTGAAAACCACCGAAAATCTACTTGAATCCTCACTTTTAAGCTTCAATGTTTAATGTTTTGCTGCACCAAGACCTTGTTATCCAACACCGAGAGTTTATAATCCTACACCAAACGCTTGTACTGCAACACCTTAGGCTTGTATTCCTATACCATCAGTTTGCATTACTACTAGGCAAGCTTGTATTACATGGCAAACTTGCATTACCGTGTATAACATTAGAGTTCACATTGATAGCATTGAATCGCAGCACATTGGAAGCTTGTATTTCTACACTGAGAGTTTACTCCTACACTGAAGGGTTTGTACTCCTACACTGAGAGTGCATTCCTACACTGAAGGTTCGTACTCCTACACTGAGGGTTTGTACTCCTACAGTGAAGCCTGAAGGTTTGTATTCCGACACTGAGAGTTCATTTCTACACTGACAGTTATATTCCTACACCAAACTGCTAGTTTGCTGTCAACACATGGCAATTTGGTGCTACAAACACACAAGAAGTTTGTGAAACTTCATAGAAAGTTTATATTTCTAGGCATGAAAGTTTGTCATCGTACACCAAAAGTTTGTGTCCCCACAGCTTGTTTCCTCAAATAATGATCTTATATGTGTAATAAACACAGAAAGTTACACGAAGCTCTTGTATTCCTATCCTGAAAGTTATGTGTAGTACTCCAACAAATATTAACTGGACAATGCCACTGCAATCCACAGGTACTAAATTACATATGAAGCTGCTACTGAGACCGTTTTAATTCAAGAGGAAAAAAGTTTCACTAAATTAGTCCCATGAATGTATAGACCGGCAGCGAAGAATCCATCGCGCAAACACGCTGTTAAGTGATGTACAAAGCAAATGTGGACTAACGTCTAACAAATGACAGGGCCAATTCAGTAGGAAGCTAACGTGGTACGTTATGCGTGCCATGCGAATCAACAGCTTCGTTTGGCATATATGTATGTCTCGTATACTTCACATCGGTTGTCCATCTGAAAGGAAGACGGGAGAAAATAGATACACGCCGAAAGTACATTTTAAAGAGGCATCGGCGGAGTACATACGCATACCATCACTACTACTACTACCACCCCTGCCGCAGATGCTGCATCTACCCAAAGCAACACTTGTCCTCTTTGAATCGTGACTCCTCAAGACAGGGGGCCCCCCGATACTTAACCTGGAACGGAGAGTGTTATGCCTCGCTCGTGACTGGCAAACGCATCAACTGCCCCACCGTGTTCACATCGGCGGAACGGGAGACGGAGAAGACGAAGACGGAACAAAAGAAGAATTTCAGGAGGGGAAAACACTTTTGTAATGAAAGGAGCACAGGATGTGTGACTGATCGTGAGAGATGATGGCTTGTCCTTGGGCCCTGTCCTAGCCCCTGTTCTACAAGTCTAGTACCTGTACTTAGCATCTTAATTGATTATTAATGACTCCCTTAAGGATGCATGCTCATAGGTCACAAGATGTTAACGCCATTGTGGTTGTATTTATTCCCAGAAATGATGTATATATATATACATTGCGTTCCTTTTTTTTTTTTTTTTTTTTTTTGCAACCAGGAGAACCGATCACAACTTTGGAGGGAACATCTTAATCTTCATATCATATCATTCAGTGCACATACTGGCCATCTAAGGATGATAACAAAAGGAAGGATTGGCAGATAATCTAAGCTATTATTAAAACACATACATGTATGAAGATGAATCATATCAAAGAATATTTATGATGTGATACATGAATATATAAATTAATAGTCCTCTTATAATAAATTTCAGGTATCATTAACATTGAAATAAAGGGCAATGACAGAAGCCTTTCACAAAAAAAGAAACATCCAAGACAATTTAGCAAAAGCGGATCAAATGAAAGTATGAACATGGCCTGGGTACAAATATGACGCATCTTGTACTGATGATGTCCTCTTAATGTGGTGCCACTTCTTGCAAATGATGCAAATATACACGGGATATCAAAATGCTTTTAGGGTAATGGATAAACCGTGATAAGTCATTTGTCATCTTCTTGTTGTGCATGTCGGCCTATCACACGCAGAACCTGACCTATATCAAAGTAATCATAATCAAAATCATGTTGATGTCTCAATGCCATCACAGACTACCTTCCCCTCCCCAGTGTATCACCCCCACCCCCCCCCCCCCCCCACCCATCTTTGTTTTCTAATCTCATTCACCGAGATATTTTACAAACTGTACGAACAAGTACTACACATAAATAGACCAGTTCACTATAAACATAAAAACCAAATTTATGCTTATATTCCTTGACTGATAACTTGAAGACAAAGCTATTCAATTAATATGTTCCTAATGCAAACAATACTTGGGAATCCATCTTGTTACCATGTCGGGCAAACTTTATGCAAGAATAATTGGTCTATGGCGAAGAAATTTCAGTAAAAGATATCAAAATTGTGACTGAACAACATCAAAACAGTTCTGTTGAGCAAATGGAAACAGAAATCAATAGACTTATTCAAAGCTCCCAGATATACTGTTTGTTCTAGTTGTATTGTAAACTAAAACCTTCATAGATAGTCTCATCTACTCAGATCCTTGGTTCCCAGTAAGATCACGTAGTGATCGTTGTCTACGTAGCAAATCTTTATTCCCCCTTCTACTTTTATTTCTTGCATGAATGTTTAGCGCTATGATACTCACGTGAATAGCACTATATAAATAACCGTTATTAGTATTTTTATTATTTTAGATCACGGAAACAATGTGCAAAATAAAATCCATGGTTAGATCAAACCGCAAGCACTCTCCTCTTTATCATTCCCACTTTTCTCTCTTTCCCTTTTTAGTCTTCATTCATCCACCCCCTCATTTTGGAGATTGCCCATCGGAGCAGACAAATTAATGATGTTGTAAACCTCTTAAAGATGAAATTACAGCAAGTAAATGCCTCAAGGGCTTCCGCCGAGGATGCACAAGAGCAGTACCCTCCTGACTCTTGAAGGAAATCTAAATACTGGCTTTTCGAATCGCTGGTATAGATGAGAGCTAGCATAAATCCTGTCACTTCTCGTTATACAGTAGATTAAAGTACTTAGTAGTTATTTTCTTATGGTATCACTATAATAAAGGAAATAATCAATGTTTTTAAGGCAAATTTCATGTGCTTCTACTGCACACTCAAGGCTGCCATGTTTTCAAACAGTCCGGGCTCACATGACATGACAGCAGAAACAAATGTCGACTTATTACTCAACTTTACCTATTGGTGAGCCCATTATGTAATCCTCTTTTGTTGTCATTAAAAATAAAAGCTTGTTTTTAAATTTAATTACAGGTAATGAAATTTGTAAGAATATGAGACAATATTACTCACCAATTCATTTTAGACTGATTGAAAGTAGCAATATTTTTGTTTACTTCCAATCAAATCTTATCTCCTTTATTCCACAAGATTAGAGAAAATCAAGTAAAGCCCTTCAAAAAACAAAAATTATTGGTATGCAGTGAACAGGATGTCGCTCGGTCAATATCACGGTTCTTGCTAATATTTCCAAATGACCATGAATGGATCGAATCCTACTTGCAACGTACACAGTGATTTTTCCACAACAATACCATCAAATCTGGGTTCTGTCCTTTTCGGCATGGCAATGAAAACAAATATATAAATATAGAGAGAGCTTAAAGAAAAGTTCCTGGTGTACAAAAAGGTTCTTTGGTCATGGCATTCTGAAGACAATATTCCAAAAGGATAAGAAGAAAAGATCTGAACGAGATTCTTGAGTAATTTGGCAAAATGGTGCTCAGCAGACGACTTCAAAAGAAAACAAAGCAATTATATTTAAGTACAGTAGCTGGCAGAAGTTAAGATGGCAAAATTATCATATCACATCACATCAGGATACGGAACAGAAGGGTAGCTTCTGTACAAACGTCAGGCTGGCGACACATTCAAGAAGAAAGACAAATAAAAGAAATGCATTCGAGAGGGCAAGATAATGGCCAACATCAACAACTTTATGAAAAGAAGAAATGTATTGACAAAAGTTATGATGGCAAAATAAAGCCCATTGTCAACAGCTTTAGGACAAGAAAAAAAAAATGTATCGACGAAAGTTATGATGGGAAAATAATGAGGCTCTGTAGACGAGAGGTGCGGGCTGTTCACATCGGCCTCTGACAGAAGTAATTGTAAAGTGCATCCAACTTGATTAGCGCCAACCGAATCCAGGAATCTGGAGCCGCGAGACACAAACTCATTAAGATTGCTGGAGGGTAAGAGGGGGGAGGGTGGCGTTTCTTCCACTTCATACAGTGGTAGATGTACGTGATGAGAGCTTTGAAAATCGGGGAATGTTTTCCCTGCATTCATTTTGCGTTCAATCAAATTTCGTCCTATCAAATATGAGATGGCACATACAATTATTTCCTTTCATGAGAACTTCTTCTTCTTTCAAATGAATGTGAGGCTGCAAGACACAAAACACGATGAGATTGTCGAGGAGGTAGAGGTGGAGGGAAGGAGGGAGGGGCCGGTATGTGGGTGAAGTAAATTTGCCTCTTTAATAAATATGATGTGATCTTTTACATCGAGAGTGTTTGTCTCAAATAATTGTCTAAAGATTTATTTGTTTTTCTCAACTGAATCCAAGCCAGGAGATACAAAATGCTAATGATTACTGGATGGGTTAGGAGTTGTGAATGAGGGGTAGATGTGAGGGGCTGGGTGGAGTGGAGGAGGGAGGTGATAGGAGGGGAGGCGTTGGGGTAAATGGTAGGTGATGGGAGTGGATGGAAGTGGCGGGGGAGGGGTAAAAGGGAGGTGATGGGATGGATGGGAGGGAGGGGGAAGGGTTGAGCTGCTCTTCTATGTACAGCATAGTATATACCCTAGGTATCAAATGTGATGCCAGATCTTTGAATCTGGCACGTTTTGCCTCAAATCATATATTCTGATCAGAATTAGACATGGAGTATGTGGAGTAGTATCTATTCAAATTCAAGGTGAATAAACGATGGGCCTTTTCTTCGAATCATGAATGTTTTGCCCCAAGTGGCCATCTCTCCAGCGATGCAAACCTTGAATGTGTCATGTCTTACCTGGAAACCTTCCCTTCCGATTGAATGTTGTCTTATTTGAACAACTGAAAACAGGATATTTCTCAACATGTAGTACACGCAGCTGGCTCAGATGTTTCTCAAGCCAAGGTTTGGTTCAGACTAACGGTATAGTTATAATACATCTGCGCACAAAACTTCTGACATTCAATTCACTTAACTGACACAAATGCAGCAAGCTTCAAGTCATGACATCATCACAGGGATTTATACTATTAGTTAACATACAGGTGTTCTACATAAATCTTCTAATTTGAATACATTATGATCATTCCCTTAAAACTGTTAATTACACAGCCGGCATTACCAAAATATTGTCAGTATACAAGTGTACATCTGAAACAACAAACAATGAATAAACTGACAAACGGAAATGTGAATAGTAGCAGTTTTCACATCTCGAGAGTAGAATGTACACATCCCTCCTCACTGTCTTTTACATACACCGACAAAAATATCCATCTCTATACATCGCCCATCCATACCCGATACCTCAATATAATGTACATACACCGAGGAGTCTTTATCTCTGTACATCCCCTATTCAGACCTCGCTATACATACACCTTAAAGAAATCTCCCAACTCCTTACATCTCGCTTTCATCTCCGTCTCCATACATCCCTCCCGTCCACACCTCAGTATCCACACAAGACAGCCTCTCACCGCCCCTCATCTATCAACACAACATTTGCTTCCAATTGGAGTTCCCAGGAAGGATGATTATAGGATTCCCCCCAGGTTCTGTAACGTAATACAGACTATGTGGGACACCAAGCCGGGGTGCGAAGACGAAGACGTTATATTAAAGAAAGAAAGAAAAATGTAACAGTCAGTCGCGTGTGGCCCAGCGGTTGTCACCGTGGCCTTAAGTCGTGGCCCAATTCCGCTCGCGCTTTTCCCCGCTGAGCGACTGATTGAGGGATGCTGGCCTGTCAGGTAGGGGGGAACGTTACTTGTGGTGTGACATTATAACATTTCGTTTAACTCTTTCGTTCTCATCGTAACTATGTAGTATTCATGCACTCAATGGGTTCTACAATGTGGCGGTACTTTGGGGGATTAACGGGCCATTGCTAAGGTCATCTCGCCACATCTTGATCTTCAGTGTTACATTGTCAAACACTGGTTCGCGTGCATCAAATCAGCGGGGGACTCATTTTGTTGATAATGGGGGATTAGATTCAATCGGTTTAGTGTTGCACTTTTCACCTCCAGTGCTGCATGTGGAGTGATGAAATTAAAATTAAAACCCATATTGGAAAGTATCGCCCTCCCCCCCCCCCCCCCCCCTCCCTTCATTGAAATGTCAATATAAATTTAGAGTACAGAAGGGCTCCTAGGGCAGGGGGAAGGGGGCAGAATTTAAAAAAAAAGAAAAAAAAAGAGAGCTTTGGCCTGCTACAATTCAAAAGAAGTTACATTTGATTTGGGCCATCCCGTTCTATCAAAACTTAATAAGTATCCCATCCCATACAACTGAAACTGAATGCACCTTAATTAAAACTTAAGAAGCATTCTACTTACTCGTCCCTCATCCCTTGTCCCAACAGTCCATTCTCTCTAGCAGGGAAAAAATTAAAACAATCTATTTTCTTTGGCTATTTTCAAGTTTTGCATGCATGAAAAAAAGCACTCTAAAAAATGTATTTGTATTGAACAGGGGTTCTTGTATGATCTTCGGTGGCTTTTTGGGGGGTGCATTTTGGGGGGCTCAATCTCTCCAGCCTCAATTTATTTATTTTTTCACTGCTCTCTAGGCATATACACAACTACGCATCTCTATTCACTTCAGTCAGACAGGATAAGTGCACAGATACAAGGGTTTGAGAGGCTCAACCAACCAGACAAGCGTGACACACTTTTAAATCAAGGTGCGCATTGCACATCTTGTCAGTGCATCAACATTTCTTGTCAATTTAGATGGGTTGGCGAGTCATATTGTACATGTATTGTATCTATCTGCAACATAAGTAGATCATATAGGTCGATGTCCTCCAAGGTATTTCTTGTTTACATTTTTAAACTGCGGTAAGAAATAGTTCACTTTGGTACTCCTTCTCGATCCAACCATTCAGGACCGGTCAAAAAATGGTTGGGCTTTAGATTATATAGAGAATGATACCAGAAAAAAAAAGGGTAAACACTTTTTCATGAGGACATTTATAAGAATGAAGTGAAAATATACAGTGGAAATAAGAAGGAAATGAACAAAAAAAGGAAAAAATAAAAATGAAGAGCAAATCTTGTATCCAAATGGATCACATGTAATGTATATCTAAGAATATACACACTAACACCTACACATATCTGGCCCTACATTTTGGAACAGCTTGCCAGTAGATTTAAGATTGTCCCCAACATTAGATATTTTTAAAAGAAATTTGAAGACATATTTAATTTTTTTGTAGGTTATTGGAGAGGTTGTAAAGCACATCGATCAGTTTTTAATTGGAAATGCGCTGTATAAATATAAATTATTATTATTATTATTATATCTCTCTAAAAAAAAAGAAAAAAAAGAGGTCAAACTAACAACTAATACCCACTCCCCAGTGGCGTAGCTACAGGGCTAGGTACGGGTGGGACCTACCCCTCTAATGATTTTACACAAATGATTTTTTTTAAACATGAGGGTAAAAAATCATTTAAAAGAATTTATAAAGAAATACATAGTGCTGTGCCCTCCAATAACAAATATACCCCCTCCCCAATCAGTCCGACCATGCTACCCCCCCCCCCCCCACACACACACATACATACATACATACATACATACATACATACACATAGGCACTCATGATACGCACAAGTAACAAGCTACCAACATCTACATGGACAGTAGTAAAAACAAAACATTGAGCAAATGTTTCAGAGAGAGGGGACCCTGGAGAGACATGAAAAAATCCAAAAATAAACCCCTGAATGTGATTTACAAGGTAAACACTGACTGAGGAACTGTTTATAATCTCTCACGCTCAGACCCTGGGCAATGCAATAAAACACATTTAGATTCATTGCTTGACTTTCGGCGAAAACAAATGCTCTCTATATACATTTACATACTCTATATATACACATTGTATAGTGTAATAATTACATGCAGGGAAATACAATTTGTATTTATTTATCTTTATCAATATTTGTTTTGGGGAGGTACGTAATCTAATCAACTTATGAACTTACCAAAATGCCATTCAAACGACCCATTTCATACGTGGAAACACTTCACGATGAAGACGAGACCAGAACATTATGGTCAGCGCTAACACAATTTGTTCCCGTAAAATTCACATGAATGATGCTCCATAGTAAAGCATAGACAGTCGCTAATAATACTAAGTGAAATCAACGATATCCAAGTTTCCAATGAGTACCGTTTATGAAGAAAGCAGTAAATAATACACAGCAGAACTACGTCCAAACAGCATTTATAATGCTTCCATGCTCCAAAGTCTTATAAAGTCAATGAACGACATTGCACTGCGCATCAACGTGCCAATTACGTCCAAGCTATTTTAAAATTAACAGTGAACATTATCGTGGAGTAGATTGAATTACTGTGCTTCCAAATCAAATCGCATTGCACAGAGCAATAAACAAAGTCCAAACTACATGAATGATGTTTTCCTAGCAAACACGGTGAATTATTTAGTTTGAGGAGTTCAGAATGGCTAGATCAACTACTGTAGTATCAGTATGTATACTAGCATGTGAGTCACAACAATTGCACGTTGATTATGCAATACAGCCTCCGAACAATGACAGGACTAAGGAAAGTCCACCATTGTTTGGGGTCATCGTCCATTCAGTTCACTTAAAGGACTCCATAGTGCATGTCTGCTATATCAATATGGCCATTGTCTCAGGACTCACATTATGTTAAAATTCAAATCCCCCCCCCCCCCCCACCTTCTTATTTATGGCCCAAACAGAAACATTTTCATCCTTCGGTCCAACTTTTGGGGGAAAATGTAACATAATGGTCCCAAATCAGATCAGGCAAATGTGATGTAAATCTAAAGTTCCAGGACCATCATCGTATTATATTATGTTTCTTTAGTTTAAAAACTTTTGGCCTACATAATCAGCTAGTGTTTTGTTTGAGTTGGCTGTACTCTGAATGACAATTTTCAGTTTGTTTTTGTGGTAATAATAACAAACAAAATAAGTGTGTCAAGAGAGTTTGTACATAGCCTTAAATCCATCCATAAAAATACAACTACTGGTGTAGATTTTTTCGACATTTCTGTTGTTCAAGGGGATTGAATCCCCCAAATTAAAGAAGGCAAAAGACCAAAGAAGCCACACCCTTCAAAAGTGTAAACTTAACCCCTATTACCTACAGGAACCTGGTGGGTCCCTTATTAAGTCTCTGGGATTGCAAAGCTAGTAGGGAATGGGGTAATGGAGGGGGGGGGGGGAATTAATGGCTTCATATACCAAATTACTTGCCATTGCACTTGACAGTTAATTAACCCTCTTTGGTTCAAGTTCTCTAAAGATAGCTAACATTGTATGCCCATAATGTTCCTAAAGCAATGCATGACTTACACAAAGCAAGGAGATAGAGTGAAGCCATTATTTAAAAAAGGGAAATTGAAAAAGGGATTAAAATACCCCATGGTTTTCATCAATTCTATGCAGGGATTATCCAGCTTAGTAGAACTCACACACAATACTGCCATCACCACACAAAAGGTGTCAAGTACATAGTATTAGAGGGTTTTGATGCCCAAACCACACCCATCTCCAAATCAAAGCCTTGCTTTTAGACTTCCCAAATATGTTTTTAAGCTGTTTGTGAGAATACCTCAGATTGATATACATGTCAAATGTGTGTAAACAGAGCCTGGGTGAAAGACTAGTCATCAAAATCATCATCGCCTGATGCGTCTTACAGTGCATAACATGATAAATGTATATAAACAACTTGAGTACTAGTTGACTGATGAATACTCAATGATGCAAGATACGTATAACAGACTGGTTCACAAGGCTATAGCACAAATTTTAATTAATACACAATCAAACAAATATATATACAAGTTTAATTTTATCCCTTGCCTACCAGATTTTGCATTTCCCATAGAGTTAATATATGGTACACCAGCTTGTGGGGTGAATGGGTTTAAAACCAGCATGAAAGATCTGATCAATGACAAGGGCAAGGTTCTGTTTTTCTAAAACAATACAAATGTTTTATAGCCTACATTCATTGAGAGAAAACATACAATTAGTTGGAAAACTACAAGTATTCAGGAGAAACAGTCCAACAAATAAACTCAAACAAACACACACGTATACACATACAAACAAACAAACATGAACACATACAAACACCTGCGTATAGTCAAATCAATCCTATATCCCTCAGCTCTTCCCATACTTACAATTTTAAAATCTCATAAAACGATGTCCATTAACAAACCAAAACAAAACGTAATCAGCAAATTTAATGGTAGCCTATAGCCTTTGACAACAACCACCCATAGCTCTGCGATCCGATCCTAGAATTAAAGACAATTTTGCTCTGGAAGCTTTAGAACTGCGTAATCTCATTAGGAACGGGAGAGACGACTGTCAATGGCATATGATTCTCTGCGGTAAATCACATTATCAGCGTCATTACACCGGCTGACTTGCTAACTGGCCTGTGGAAAACATTTTCCACTTGGAGTGATGAATACCGTATTAAACCCACTGAAGATCATTTGATTGTAGCATGGACCCTACTAGGTCCATGATTGTAGTATAGCAGATCATTTGATTGTAGTATAGCATTCATTTTTGAACTATAGATTCCAGCTTCAGTATTTTGGGACTAGTCATTAATGGGTTTAATAATGCAATTGAAGACCATTTCATTCAGGTATAGACCCAAGTGTCAGTATTTTGAGACCATAAAGTCAGTCCTGAATGAGTTAACCTAATGAAGATGATTTAATTCAGGTATAACATGTATTTTCCACTGATCCCAGCTTCAGTATTTGAAAACCAGTACAGAGTGAGAAACCCATGCAGTAGAGACCATTTGACTCAGGTATAATACATATTCTCCAAATAAAAGACCCCAGCCAAAATGTTTGGAACCATTCCTGAAAATATTAACTTAGACAGTAGCATTATTAACATTCCATTTTTCCAGCAAATGTTTATTATTATTTCTCTTTTTACCATAAAATCAACTATATGTAGGTCATTTGAAACAGGTTAAATTTGACAAGAGGGGAGGAGTATCATTGTTTGCAATCAGAATACTATTTGTCCGGATATATTATAAAGAGATAAAGATAATGAGGTAAGTACTTGAAATGTTTGTTTTACAAAATATATATAAACACAAATAATATTTGAAATGTTTGTGATAAAAGATATATAAACAAAATGTGAGCGAACATTTAAAAATAAATGTTATGTTTGAAATGACAAGCAGCAGGACAATGACTTCACGTCTTATCAGCGTATGGTTCAAAGGGTGGAAACACAGACTTCATATTAGCCGGTAATTACAGAGGTTTACAGAAGATCTAATCTCTTACCCTCACCAGATAAAAACCGTTCATTAAAACAAATTATAAACTTTGGACTCGGCCGTTGCTCATCCTCTCAATACAGTTTTGTATGGATGGAGGTGGAAGGGGGATTAGCGGACGATTAAACAATGGATTAATTTAAAAGGTACAAACAAAAAAGTTATAAACTACTGACAGAAATGTTGATTGAATGGTGAGCTTTTGAACACACCCACATCAACACCCATTAGTTTACATATCCAAGTAACTGGGATATCCCCCCCTCCCCCCCCCCCCCCCCTATCAGTTAATCCCGTATAGGACACATACCTACATACCAATTTATAAAACCCACATAAAATTAGAAATACTCACACAAACATTTACATAACTGCAAAACATACTTTCTTTCAATTTATGACAATAAATTAAGCAACCCACACAAGAGTGAAAACAAACCAACATAAATACATACACACACACACACACTTAACACAAACACACACAAACACACACATTCACTTTCAATTCATGAAAATTAATTAATGAAACCTGCTGATTATAAAACAATGACATCTAGCCTTGTCACCTACTTCCTGTCATTATAACAATTAACATTGCACTATAGATTAGATACATGATCACCTCGCTATCAAAACTTCATTCATTCAAACAATTGTGGCTTTCTTTTTTCCCGAATATTCTTTTCTTTACTAGACCCACTTCCAGGTCATGCCCATTTAACAACAATGCCATTTTTTGGTAATTAATTATACATTTTCAGTAATAGATTGGGTGATACTAATTAATTGCTTATTATGCTCAATTTATGCCCCTTTATAAAAAAAAAAAAAAGAGGGATTAGTGAATTGATGATAGGATGAAAAGATACTGCTCAACAATCGATTGAACATTTTAAAAACATATGTACAAATATCACCAGTGGTTAACTCCCTTTTTGCCTATTGTTTGAAGTGCTAAAAGAATTTTTAGGGAAAACAGTATTGATTGATCATACATTTTCAACACACAATATGGTAAACATAAAACTTAATATCACTATCTTATGTATTGAAGTACTAAGAATTTGGGAAAAGACAGAATTGATTGATTGGACATTTAAAAACATGATATACAAAAACACAAATGGTAAACATAAAACTGCAAACTTTTCCTTTCCAAAACTTATTTTAGCTATTGTTTGAGATACAAAGAATCAGAAGATATTACATTATAATTCATTTTTATTTGTATTAATTTATTCTGCACTCATGGAATGGATTACCCTTGTCAGCTACATGCTTTTGTTCACAGAGTTTTAAACGTGTAACCAAAATAGGTCTGACAAATGTATAGATTTTTCATTTGCAAGACACTTTCAATTAAATATGATTGTTTAAAATACACTGTAGGACAAATAAACCACAACAATAAGCAGGATATGTTACATTACAAGGTTTCACACACAACTAAATTGGGTCAGACAAATTTACATTGAAAGTCTCATGGACAGTCAGGGTTACGGACACAGCGGTTTACAAATGTCACAAGGTTCAATAAATTCAAACTGTTTTGTTTTCTTCCCAAACATATATTATGCCCTTCGAAAAACTAGATCATCTAAAGATCACTGCAAGAGTGGATAGAGTGCTATTCATCCATTCTTAATCCATAGTCAAGGTTTTATAAAAACATCCATTAAAAATGCTAGATATAAAAGGTGGTTCGGATTTGTAAATCACAAGCACGGTGCCATCTTGAAAACAGCCTGTGCATGGTGCAAAATACACACTAGTTCAGAGGTATGTATAAAGAGCACATTCTAGCCTAGTTCAGAATGTTTGAACTGCGCTGAAGCATCTAACAGTGCCCTCTTCATGTCCACACGTGACAATCTTTAAATTTCTTCCATTGTAGCCCTGTTTGGAAAAGTAAAATCCAGACTTGTCAAGTTTTGGTGGCCCAAGAGAAGATTTGTAACTCATTTTCTCATGATCATTTTTAATATAAATAATGAAATTATACTTGGAAAACCTAAGTAATCCTGAAAAACCTATATACTTTCAGGGGACAAAAGATGATTTTTGATCTTAATATCATAATGTCACAGGGGTCACTAGAAAAACATGAATCAAATTTTCATAACGAACCAAACTGTTCTTCATCCCTCATAAATCCTACAATTCCTATAGAGAGAGTTTAATTCATGGTATGTCAGGTTTCCATACACATCGAATTAAGAAATTTATGTAAAAACTAGACCACTCCTCAACTTGTTTAAAGGGATCTAGTAACATTGTCCAAATCATCAAAACTAACTTGGAATTCTAGGGGTTCTCTCATACCTTGTTGTATTTAATAACGAATTTCCCTTTCGTTAAAAAGATATTTACGATTGAAGTGTTCCGATAAACTATCAACTACATAGTTGTAACCATGTACAAAGTCGGTGCAATGAGTTAGTGATTATTACTTTGCATTTTTACTCGGCCATATAACGTCCATTTAACTTTGAAATTTTAACACAATACCCAGTGTACATCAGATAACAACAATATACATGGAATCAACAGTTCATTACTTTTTGCACATGTCAACAAAGTTACTAGATCCCTTTAAAGTTATTGAAAGATCCTCAAGTCCTCCTTTCTTTTATCATCTCTTCAACCTTTTGTCATGTACACTAATTTCAAATGTGATGGTAAGTTTCCAAAATTATTTTTACCTACCCAACTATTTGAATTATTGCTGGGAAGATGCCAAATTATTTTTTAGCACCCATTGTTTCTTGGATATTTATGTTGCAGATCACTGATCCCATATATATACATGTATATATGTTTCCTTACAGTGTTTCTGTAACGTTTTGTATGCCTATTTCACTACACCAAGGCAGACCAACTTTTTAAACTGTAGATGCAAGATACATACACACAACCATGTTCTTTCTTTGCAAAGATTGGCGATTATGTTTTTAGTTATATACATGTAGGATTCAATTGTGCAAATATTCACAAACAAAGCATTCAAAATTAAGTACATGACTTGTTATTAAGGGTAAATTAGATAAATGTATTTTCTCATTCACAATATGTATGATAAATTTGCTTTATTTCAAGCAGGCAATGAAATCATCACTAGTTGCTGGCCACCCCAAAAGGGCAGTTTAAATATATGACTGAAAAATTATTGGGAAATATAGGGTAAATTTAATGGAACGATATGAAAACACAACCTCAAAAAACATTGTAGGCAAAAACAAGTTAAAACTGGAGTAAGTTGTAGCATGGTAGGTTGCATAACAAGACACTTATATGTTGTTATTTTTTTATTATGCCATTTTGATCTAGATACAACATCAACCAAAACGCACACGCACGTGCATACAAATTACACTCAACTTTGCATTTTAGGATAATTTATTTTTTAAAATTCAAAACAAGGTACCTTCAAAACTACCAGACAGTAGGTACTAACAAGGCAAAACGTTTTGTTGTGGAAAGAATGAAGCAGTCGTTAGCTTTAATGTTAATCGAGCATCTGCACTTACTCAGCCTGTTGCATTCTGGTGAAACCAAAATATAAATTGCTAATTTGAAATTTCTGCAGGTTCTATTAAAAAGGACAGACAATTGCTATTAATTCTGATGAAACCAAAATATAAATTACTAATTTGACATTTCTGCAGGTCCTATTAAGACAGGACAGAAAATTGTTATTAATTTGTATACATGCAATTTAATTTCTAATTAAGAAATGAATGCTAACAATTTTGTCAAATTCTGTTGGGCAAAGAGATGAAATAGCTTAGAGATGATACTGTATCATAATATGCTAATATGAAACAAAACCTATTATTATTTATTATTATTATACATCATTTCCCGGTCTTACCTCTATAATAGCCGGCTCCGTATCAGACGCGCCAAAGAATTTACACCATGGCTTTTTGTAGATGAACGATAGCGCAAGCATGCGAGACTCGCGACCGATGGCACCGAGCGGCGAACTGGGTCTGCGCTCAGAAATATTCGGCATCGCGGATCACGGCTGTTAACACAGCAGTTATGTCCAGCAATATTGCAGAGAAATGTTGGTATAAGATACCAACAATGAATTCAAAGTCTGTTTAGATGTACTGTCTTGTCATCTTTACGATTGAGTTAATAACCGGCAGCTTTCCACTTTAACTTCCAGTGACAAGAAAAGTTGTTTGCACAAATGAAGAAGTATATTGTCAAACTGAATCGTCAGATGTCCATGACGTTGCAACAGAATAAACTGCGATGGAGCAACAACTTCCACAAACAGAGTGAGAATCAACGAACCCTATGTGATGTCAGCTGCATCGGTAGTTGGCAGTTGCAACTGCAATGGACTGATTCACTGATATGAAACATGTAATTTCAAAGGAGTGTTCAAACAAAGTTGGAGAAAAACTTATCAAAGAAGGAGATAAAAGTTTTGAAGACTCTTCTGAAAGTGATGCAAGCAGGCAGGCAGGCAGGCCAGCCACTGACTCCATCCAGCTAGGAGTACAACTTGGGAAAAAAGTTAGTAACAATTCAACTCCAGCGAGATCGAAAAACTTGCAGAGAGTTTTCCCCAAGTTTGGCGTCTGGTGTCGATCACTTCCAGGAAGAGTACTCCACCAACTACCCCAAAGCACAGCTGATTTATAATCCACCACTGCTTGCATCAACGTTCAACATGCGTACGCATCACATCCTGAGTAGAAGCGACATCCAGCTAGTGGACGACCGACGACGCAACAATCGATGCTACATCCGGCAGAATTGGAAGGAACTGTAACATTCTGATATGAAATGTCACTTGAGGTCAAGTAGTGACCATGATGCTTTAATTGGCATTGAAGGTCATTCCATGGTCAAGTTGGCAGAACAAATAGACCCGTCTGGTCTGGTCTCGTTTAGTCCACATGCAAGGTGAGGGATATGTAAAAAGGCAAATGGTACCTGCAAGCCTCTACCACACCCTCACAAATCCCAGTTGTTGCAACAAAAATGGTAAATGGTGAAGCACGGATCCATCGTTGCTTGCTGCCACCTCAATAGGACCAGGTGAGAGCCGACCCAAGGTGTCATAGATATCTACCTGTACTGATGGGATTGTCAATTGCGTGCGAACAACAACAGTAGGTGAATTATTAAAAAAAACAGGTATTACTCCAGGCGACTTATCAAGGCATTCATGCATTGCTCAATCCGAACAAACGAACGGTATCACCACAACTGCTGCTTCACACCCCAATAACTCTTAGTAACAGACCCCTTGTAACATACGGCCATAAACACAACTCAGTACTCATCAGTAACGTCTTGGTGGTACATCTCCAAACGGAGCAATCCAATTAAAGAAAGAAACAAAATATATGAATCTCATATCAACCCTTGGACCCTGGATTATCAACCAGTACTTTTAAACCTATCCAATGCTGACCCTTCAAAACCCCCAATGCTAAATACCCACACGCCCAGCCATACACATAACAATTACAAACAGCACAACTGGAGTGCTACAGTTAGCCCTAGCCCAACAGCTGATTAGGGACATGTGCCCTCGCTCTGGTGTTCACATGATCAGCTGTTCGCTCCAGCACCCATTGTCATTCGCAAAGGGCTGCAGGGATCCTTTCATACAGGGCCGAGGTAGGCTGGGCTGGGCTGGGCTGGGCGGGGTCTCGACTTCCCCAATAGGCTAGTGATAAAGTCCTACAAACCCATTGTATGCAACAAAGCCAGCTAGCTAGCTATTAAACAGTAAATCAAAAAAATATGGACTAATATAAAGCGCCACGGATTGCAGAACAATGCAAACTTTCCTCTCTCTGATCTCTCGTTTGTTGTGGTCCAGTAGTGCAGTGACCTGTCCTAGTTTGGGGAAGCAGGACAGGCTAGCACATGATACTCACCTCATTTTCATTATGTAATTGATTTCTTGCAGACCTGTAGTAATAGCCAGTGACTAAATTTAGTCTGTTTGTTTTGTTTTGTTTTGTTGTTTTTTGTTTTTTTTGTTTTTTTTGGGGGGCCTGCTCATATTTTTGCATTCTTTTTCGAATTGTTACCCTTATGTTTTGCGGTTTTTTTCCTGTCAAACTATTGAGGGAACATGCACCCTCCCCCCACCCCCCACCCCCCCTCCATAGGCTATAGCTACACCACTAATGATAGCTGCCTTCATTTGCATACATTACCTAAATTACGTAAACCATATGGTTCAAGGCCAAACCATGTATTACACAGCAATCTATTTCTAGAAAGTCATGACACTTTCTATCTTCCTTATCTACAAAAGACTCCTCATCCATTATGCAATACATCAAAGGCATACTGTACTTTCATTAGAGCAGTGCATGTGAAAGAAATCCCTGGCCCTGCTTAATCAAATTGGTATGATAATAGTTCAATTGGTATGTGTTGTGGAAAATGAAATTGCACTTCTTCTTCTCAAACCAAACTGTGTCAAATTTTCATCTTCATGATTGTAAATTGTTGAGATCAGAAACGCACAAACAAAATGAGTTAAGAATGCCTGAATTCTGATTTTGTTCTTTTTCTGTTAAAAAATGCCTCCCAATAGAAATAGTTTTGTGTGAAAGGCCCTTATTATCTGTTCATAGGATATAGCCTTTATGCAAGGCCTTTATGCAAGGCTGGCCCGGGGACAGTGAAATTGCACTTGGGGCCAGCAAAATGTATGAAAGTCATATTTTGGTGGCCCAATCGGGCAAGCAGATTTTCAACCCGACATTGACAAAATGAAAAAATCTTGTTTTCTTTTATGTCATGCTTCATCTGTAATCACAGGTTTGATTAGGAAAGAGTGATATTTTGAAAAGTAAAAAGCTTACTCATGAAATACAAATTTGGGGCCAGTAAATTTTCGTTCGGGCCACCAGAATAGGGGAATAAACTATTTCACTGGCCCGACCGGGCCACGGGTCACCTAAAAAGGTGAGTGTGGAGCCCTGCTTTATGATTGATGTACACAAATCAAACAAGTCACTTTGTACTTTGCCATCTTTTATCCATTTCATATCAAAGTTCTAAACTTATAATGACTTCTGAAGAAGTTAAAAACAAAGAGTAAAAAAGATAAGAATAATAAGGAGATAGTGGTTCACATTTACACCTATCATTTCATCAGCACAAAAAACAGTCTGTAGCTTGCTTTCTTTTACCCCATTCACATCAACATTCTAAATTTAAATCGTGAAATGGTTTATGTAGTCCATTAAAAATAACATAACCATGCAATATATCTAACATTAATACCTTTCTGTTCATCTGTGTATGGTAGGAAAAAAAAACACTCCATAGCTTACTATATCTCACATCACTCATTTTACACCAAAGTTCTAAAATGTAACGGTTTCTGAAGTCAATAGAAATAACCATATAAAGATAAAAACCAATAATCATTGTTCAGTTAACATTAACACCTTTCTACTCATCGGAGATACAACACAGAAGAATTGATTAAATCGAAACTCGGTACAGAGCTTCAGAGATAGGCCCAGGGGGGGAAAAAGGCCAGAAGAAAGTCACGTATGCAACTGGATTAATTATGGAAGTCGGGCAAATTACTTCTGCAGCGAATGCAGCGAATTCATGTTGTCTTCCTGCTTGCGAATCCTCTCTGATTTATTACCTGGAAGTCTGAAAGTGTGACACTAAATCTTGGAGCGAATTTTATAAGACAGAAAAGGGGTGCTCTCTTTACGCCACATCAATCTTTTCAAATGCAGACAATGTTGCTTTCATGTGTGTAGGTGTGATTCTTTTGATTTACAAGGCTCCTCCGTCTGAAATACAATAGTAAATCTTGGTCTAATTTCATAGCAAAAGAGACAAGCATGAACTATTATTCACATGAGGCACTCCATCTGAAAATTTGTCACTAAATCTCAGGGTTAAATTACAGGAAAAACAGGCTCTTCCGTATCACTACATCATTCTGTGCAAACACAGGGAATTGAAACTTGTCTGTGTGCTCGAAATTAGCACAGGCCCACTGGCCCAGGCCACCAAAAAATGAGGTTATGGCCACAAAAATCAAATATTTATGGACAATTTTAATTGCCTGACTTGGCACCCAAAATGAAAAGCATTTTCATGACTGTACATAATATATGCTTTGAGCCACTCAATTCTGGTTTTGGGCAAGCATAATTTGATCAATCTCTAAACTACTTGCCCGAAACCACAATTGAGTGGCCCAAATCATAAAAAAAATGCTGTTCCTTTTGGATGCAAAGTCAGGCAAGGAAAATTTGACCAATCTCTAATCTACTTGCCCAATTGGGACACCAGGTAGGTACTAGGTACCCCACAAATTGTATGACAGCTGTTTTCACTTTTATTATTACTGGACTTTTTGATTGCATGTTCACTAGTGGACTGGTGCTGGCATGATGATGTCATAATCAGGCCCCGCCCCCACGTTCACCCAACTGTCCCAGTTGAGTACCATTGCGGATTGGACAGATTGACATTCATACCTAACTGAGCTAGTCGGTAAGTCCACTAGTGAACGTTTTGTTCAAAAAGTCTCTCATCATAAAAAAGGAAACAAAACCACTGTTATTTATTTTAGCTGTAAACACAGTAAGAAAAAAGAAAGAAGTAAAGCGAGTTCATTCAGAGCACTTTCTAACTTTGTTTTTTGGATGGGGTCCAACAATCCAGCTCCCTTTTCTGGTGAAATTATGAATGAAAACAGCTGTTACACCCAGAGCTGAACAATAGGCTGAGGGTAAATATTGGTCAAAATCTAGAATATTTTTCTTCTCATTCAATATTGACATAAAAGTTCTGTCTTCAGCATGTAAAAAAAAAAAATCTTGTTCAATTAAAACTAAAATCTGAGCAGGAGTTTAGCTTTAGTGGATGACAGTGTCGGGTAACCAACTAATGATCTTTAATTTAGTTCCCAACAAAGTACTGGTAGGGCTAACTTTAAGCAGTAAACTAGGAGTGCAAAACCTAGATGACAACTAAATGACTACAGTTAAACCTGTCTTAACAGCCAACTGTCTATAACAGCCAACCTGCCTATAGTGGCCACCCAAATTGATCCCATGCAGAGAAAAACACTGTTATAGGACCTGTCTACAATGACCACTTTCCTTGTTTTTCCTTCAGCGGTCACTATACACATGTTTGACTGTACTGCCCTACCACTGTCATCTGCCAGTTGAAAGCAGATAAGATAACTTTCAGGGTTTTATGAATGAGGTCCCAGGGTTACATGATTATGACCCAGGTGTTTAAAGACTGTTCTCTAATCAACAAGTTGCAAGCATTATAAAAAAAGGAAGTTTGTGAGAAGGCGAACAAGTTCTCACAGGGAAGGGGCGGGGGACATTTGTCATTATTGATTCTTTTCAGACAACTCAAAGGAAATTGACCATTTGAAGAAAAGGAAATGTTTTATACATGATCAGTCAACGTAGACCCCCCTCTATGCTCCACACATGCCCCACCAGTTGAACTCAAAATGCACTTTTTCATACTATCTATGCTCCCACAATGTCCCCTAAATTGTTTTTGTTTTGTACAGTACCACAGGTCTATAATGCAAATGTCTTTGTGAACATGCACACATACATCCACGCAGACACCCAAACAAGTTATTACATGTATGCCATCCTGACACATAGTATGTGTGAGTATGTGTTAGCACACATACACTTAAAAACATACACATACAAATATTAATTCAAACATACACTAAAGCAGCACAACACAGAAACATACATGTACATGTACTAGAGTTTAAACATATACAAACAAAAACTGAAATCACACATACACTTCAAACAATCAACATACATAACACATGTAACAGATAATCAGGATTACAAAAACAAACATATAAGCATACAAAATATACTTTACACACAAACATACTAAATACATGTGCCTTTAACATTCCACATGTGTCACTTTCACATTTTATCTATTGTGTCTGACAATTGTTCAATTCCTGTCATGTATATTTCACATGCCCTGAATGTCACTACACATAGTACTTCCTGTAAGCATAGGGCATATTATAGGGGGGGGGGGGGGGCAAAGGGGGCTGCCTTTTGTGCACAGAAGGTTTTTTAAATGTAATTGTTACAAAACTATCTGTAAGTCAATCATTAAAACGTCTCATTAGCAATTATCAACAAATCAGTCTGTTAGATATCATTAAAAAAGGACAACATTTGACAGAAAATAAATCACACTTGATTTTTGCAACTTTGCTTCCCATATGGTGAAATATTAATTACATGGAAGTATTAGTAAAAGGGCATTGATTTCCTATTTATCTGTATCATTTATCAAACCAAACATTCCATTAACCAAAATGATAATAAGTGTAATTAAATATTTCCTTAAAAGTTTATTTAACAAAGGATATTTTTGTAACATAAAACATTTAATCTATTCAACACATCCTGTATTAAAAAAAAAAAGATATCAAGATAATATCAAGAAGACAAATCCAACATAATTCATATTACAGTGTACATGTACCTACACAATATCTACACTACATATTTCACAACTGAAGGCAAAAAGTAAAAACGAATAAAACTCATCCTGCAAAAATAATGGCTCCCGGGACCTTGACTGCTTCCTATATATTTCTAAATTGTGGTGACAATTTGTGGATAAATTTGATTTATCCTCCGGCCTTCTCATCATCTCTTATTCCCGACTCCTCCAAATCATCCATAACTGTACGATTAAGGCATCCATCCGTCCTTACACGGAACATTGCATACATAGCCACTTGTATGTTAATGTTGTTATTTTTAATGCGTGGCCTTGGGTGATTGCAGTGGCGCTATTTTTACAAGCAATTTTTGTTTCAGTCTCTCTCTCTCATTTTTGTTTTCTTCATATGGTATTATTTGGTGAAATTATCTTGTTAATGGGGGATGGAGGGGAGGAAAGGGGGAGGAGGAGGAGAGAAGATAGCAGGCCATTTTACTGCGCATGGCAGCGCAGCAACACACAGGCATTTAACCATCGGGCGCAAATGAAGCATCGCAAAAATCAATAGCAATATTTGGACGACTGGGGGTCGGCTATTTGATTAGCGGAGGACGGAGAAAATACTGGAAGGGGGTGGTGGTCCCAAAGGGAAGGCTGTCGCAGCCTGATGGTATGCACACAGACAGATAATACATCTTGTAGAAGGAGTGGAAAGTGAGAAGGCATAAAGGTGGAGAGAGGAGGTATAAGGTGGAGAGAGGAGGTATTAGGTGGAGAGAGAAGGCATGAGGTAGAGAGAAAAGAGATAAGTCAGAGAGAATAAGAATAAAATGAGAG
The DNA here is from genome assembly GCA_037951105.1 of Echinarachnius parma. Taxonomy (NCBI): domain Eukaryota; kingdom Metazoa; phylum Echinodermata; class Echinoidea; order Clypeasteroida; family Echinarachniidae; genus Echinarachnius; species Echinarachnius parma. The sequence continues at coordinate 162,935 of JBAMJV010001875.1, forward strand.
TCAGTAAGGAGCCTAGCTTTCGATCCTAGCACGATTTTCATCAGGGCAAAAATGACAGAGAGAGAGAATTGAAATAAGATGGATATAGAGAAAATATAAGAGATGTGGAAGGAAGTAATACTACCTGTAAGAGAAAAGGAGTGACATTTGAGGGGGAAAAAGAAATAGAGATAAGATCATGGAAACAAAATATGATAGAGAAAGTATATAAGACATACAGAGAAAACAGATAAAAGAGTGAATGCAATCCAACGTTCAAAATCAAATTCTTTCATTTGTGGCCATATCAGGCAAGTAAAATCAAGACAAATAAGGTGAAGAGGGGGTGATATATATATATATTTTTTTTGGGGGGGGGGGGGGGAGATTGGCAGATGGGCAGATTTGGAGATCAGGTTGAGGTAGAGAGAGAAAGGGTGGGAAAGAAAGGGGGTGAGAAAGAGAAAAGAAATGATATATGGAGATAGAAAAGTCACAGTATAAAGAAACAATAGATAAGGATTAAATGTTATAAAGAAGAGAGGATATTGATGTAAGGTTTAGAAATAAAATAGAGAGGAAAGTGATAGAAAAAGTATGTACCTGTGATACTAGTGCCTACCGTATTTGCTGGTGTATTAACCGCACCTTTTTTCCAAAAAAAAAAAAAAAAAAAAAGGGTGCGGTTAATACACGACCGTATTAACCGCACTTTTTTTTTTATTTATTTTTTTTTAATTTTTTTTTTAGGGGTGCGGTTAATACACCGGAGCGGTTAATACACCGACAAATACGGTACATGAGTGTGAATGTATGCATATTTGTAGGCACGGTTAGAACATGATTTTTTTTTTCTCCAGGCGGCCTGGGCTCATATTCATAAAAACCATGCTAGCTTAGTTACATGCTAAGTCCATTTGAGATCTTACAGTTTAGTGAGCAACAAGCAATTTCCCTGGTTCACAACTAGGTTTTCTAAATTAGCGTATAGGTATAATACTGAGTTAACCCTATTTAATAACTACAGGGTCATGTGTTTAATACTTAGCCATGCCATCAAAAATGGACTTAGCATGAAACTAACATAAAACAAACACAGCTAGCTGCTAGCGCAGCAGGGTTCTGAAAATGTGTGCGTACATTAGCTTTAGCCAGAACAAGATAACGACCTTTGACCATTTTCATCTGTGTTTTCTCCCGTTTTTCTCCCGAACCCATTCAGAGTGCCCATTTCATCGGAGTGACACCAATAGAAAGAGAATTTCTCCTGCTCTTGAGAAGGAGAATTTAATCGCCTATTTCTCTGCTTTTCATCGGCTATTCTATTGGCTATTTCTCCTATGTAACATTCATAGTGCCCGTTTCATCGGATGTGTCCGGACGCATCCGATGAAAAGTAGTGCAGTATTAAAGCGGTATAATTTCCTTTCAAGAATAATGCTGTTTTATCAGAAAAACAATTCCTGAAGTGTTTATTTTTTGGGGTCTTGCAATTTATTTAGCAATCAAGAAACTAGTATCACTATTAAAAATCATATATTGTTTTATATCCTTAGAATGGTCATAAATAGAGATTTGTTAGGAAAACAAAATTCAAACTTTAGTGTATAATATTGTAATTTAAGCCTATAAGTATATTGTCTAAATTTAGCACACCGGGACCCCATCGCAGAAAGAGATACAATCGTTTGTAAGTTACAATTGCACGTGTTCTAAAGGCGCAAATCTGATTGGTTTAAACACACACATTTTCTGACTTACAATCAATCGTAACTTACAATCGATTGTATCTCTTTCTGCAACGGGGGCCCAGTATTTAGTTTGCGTTGACATACATGTGCATGTATATCAACACATGGTACATGCACAAGTACATCATTAGGTTCATTAGGATACAGCATACAATACACTTGAGCAATGTAGTTTTAACATGTTTCTCTTGCCAATGAGTACGATAGCGAGCTAATTAAACTAGTAACACCTTGTCTTCCAATTAGCAACATGATATATATACAGGGATGGTAGAAACGTGGGCATGCAAGCAAGCATTATAGAGATTCATTCAGTGTATGTGTGTGTGTGTGTGTCTTCACTCTATATGTTAAGTCTTACCAGATGAATCGGCAGTCCTCTCTACGAAGAAGACAGGCACGGGAGATGACCTGTGATCCGATCGTAAGACGAATAATCAACACGTCGGAGTAACATCCATTTGGGCTACTAAGCCACAACCAGGGTTGGAGAACACTACGTACACCGGGGCACGTCGAGCCATCCACCTAGCCAAACATCCATCTCAATTTATTTATAAACTGCGGCACATTCTCAGGGTAAACATGTACACAGCGGAGATAACAAATCTAGATAGGAGTTTATAGCCGCATGCATGTGTACATATCAAACGAGAACATCACATCACATCACATCACATTGCATCGCACCGTATCAAGGGGGGACGGAAAATCTTCCTCGTCCATGCGCGAGCGGCGGGTACGAAGTACAAGAGGCCCGTGGCGTGGAGCGCAGCGCATGTTATCACCATTATCAGGTGAAGATATGTTAATACGTCAACATGCGAGCCGCCCCGGAACGAGAGGAGAATAGTAGGGCAGAGTATCTCTCTCCTCATCGTCGTTGGTGCGAGGTACAATACACAGCCACAGTCTGTCAATGCACAGCATCGGGTCAACACTCCACAGAGAAAGAGAGGGAGAGGAAGAGAGAGAGTGTACGCAATACAAACCATTGGGTCAACACTCCAGACAGATAGAGAGAGAGGGGGAGAAAGGGAGAGTGTGTGAAATCACTGCTCAAGGTGGTATAGTCGGGTAATAGAAACAACAACAACAACAAGCTTATAAGATCATCTTTTTTAACCTATTGTAGACTGGGACATTAAATACAAATAAATGTATTACCCCCATTTGAAATTACAAATCAAGGAAGAGAGGGGTTAAGAGAAAGGGAGTAAGGGAAGGGGGATCAGGGGGGGGGGGTAAACATTGTGTCATGGGAAGGAGATGATAGGATGGGATGGGATGGGATGGGGGTAAAAGAAAAGTATCACAAAGGGGAAGACTGGGGTAAGAGGAAAGGTTTTTGGGAGGGAGAGAGGAGGGAGAGAGGAGGGAGGGAGACTTAACTTTATTAAAGTCTAAATCATGTCAAATATATTGGGGGAAACAGGAAAAGATACATACAAATTCCCATTTCCATAATTTCTATTTCAAAGCTGACTCAGTAAAGAAATACTAAATTGGGCTTATTGTCACAATACTAACGCAACTGGAAATAGTTCCAATAATCAGATCAATACATCCAGTTTATTCTTCACGATAATAAAATTAAAATGGATATTAACTGCCCGGATAATCAGATCTATGTATCGAGTTGATAATAGTGCCAATCAAATCAATACATCCATTTTATTCTCCCCGATAATACAAATTGCTAACTGCCCTTATAATCAGATTTCTACATCGAAGTCTTCCCATCTATAATATATTGCTAATTGGCCTAATATTCAGGATCTATATACCAGGTAAATGATCTACTATGGATCTCGGTCGGTCGGTAATCATGAAATCTCCTCAGAAAATCAGGTCTTGATGGTATCGGTGCCTTCCCGTCATAACTTACGACCTGTTTCCCGAAAGATCCTCCATAACTAAGATGCCTCACTTCTATAATGGGCAACATTTCCGCTATCCCACGTATGGAAAAGGGCACCCAGCAAATTATGAAGCAATTATGAAGTAGTCTGTCAATAATAGACTGAATATATCGGACGAGTTCATTCTGCTGCAGTCGGGTCAGAAACTTAAGAAAAAGATTGTTAATTTTATTCCGTTACTAATGCATTTTTGATTCTTTTCAGTATCTTTCCAGAATTTTTTTATCCAGTGAAAAAAAGTAAAGTGCAGACCTTGTAACTGTATTAAATGGTGACAACCAGCTATTTCAACAACAACAAATTGTTTACATAGTTGCGTGATACTATCTTCTGAAATAACAACAATTAACAAATAAGAAGACAAATTTGTGTTCAAATCATTGTATTTTTTCTTTTCTATCAAAATATATATCAAATATAATCATTAACAAAATCAGAAAAAATAAATTGATTGAAAACAGAGGGATTCACTCTTATAAGACAGTAGGATTGTAGATCCCTCAAATGGTGAAGATCTTTATATGAACTGTACTGTATCATACATGTAGGACTAGCGAGGAACACTGGTAAACAACAGAGTCACCAAATTAATTTCTGGAAATTAAGTACCACTTACGGCCACTTACAGGAACTTCAGGCTCTAAATTGGCCTTTTTTGTTTCTTGAAAAGTTGATTTGCAGACGTAAATGAACATAGACTCAGCCAGCATTTGATAATTAGTATTTCCATTGAAAGATCTAACTAGATTTGCAAAAAAACAATTCCAGTATGATTTATTTGTCAACATCTTTGCATACACGCATTTTGTTCATATTTTTTATTAAATTGATTATCAATGTCATCGCATTCTATGAGTGCAATAACATATCAAACATAAAATATATATGTATACACATACATATATTTTTGACAAAACACACACACACAGTAAAAACACTACCGTTGTATGAAGTTCTAAAGAGTGGATCTTAGGATAAATTTGAATCTACACTCAATTTTGGTGTTAAGTCCTACCTATTTTGTTAATTATATACACACACAAAAAATATGACCACAAACATGTACAAAACACATTAAACATACATGCACATTATTCGAAATGTGACATAATATCATAACTACACAAAATTAAAAACACAAAGAAATAAAAAGCACAATCGTATACACATGTATACAGACACACACACAAATAAACCTAAAAATTAAAACTGCACATACACAAACATACAAACAACGACACACACACACACTTGAGATATATCACGCACATGGCATAAATACATAACTTTACAAATTAAAAAAGCACTTACGAAGTGTAAACCTACAAATGAAAACCACACACATATGCGCACACACACATACACAGACAGACAGAGACAGTCGACACACACACACACACACACAGACAGACAGAGACACACACACACACGCACTTGAGATATCTCACACCACATCTGTTAGAGTATGTATGGTCACAGCCGACTATCCTCAAGTGTCATTTAGGCTATTAAATACCGCCGATTATAATTGGTTTGTACAGACCGTTGCGTCAACAATTTCTGTGGCAGGGAGGCCTGGCGTGGCGGCTTGCATATATTGACACAAGGCACGGGTGGCGGTATGTTCATAATAATATATATCGTCGCCACGGGAGACGGGGCAAATCTCAGCCAAATTGGCAGATGAAGCGACTTAAACTCGCTGAATGGATCAACAATTCTTCTTGAATGAGAAGAAAAAGAAAATATTGCAGGATTTTGTCAGCTTTGTTTCATGGAAACCCTTTGACAAACAAATGGTGTCTCTTTGTCATGTCTTAATTGAATTGATTTCAGAAGAGCTTAAGAACATCACTAGTTAATTCCATATCATGCTCTCACATTGAGACAGTATTGTATGAATAATTAATCGATCTACTGATTCTAGGACTAATAATTAATGAGCAGAAATACAATATTTTTCAAGCGGTTTTCTTAGTTTTGAATGGGTTGAAGACTATCAATATTTTAGCATGGATAAAAGGCACCGCCTCTTCAAAAAACTTGGTAACAATCCATCTGCATATTGCAAAACTGTTCATTTGCAAGGTGAAATATAATTAGTAGTCTTACATAGTATATCTAATCTAGTATTAATGCATTTTTAAAAATATAGATAATAGCTTTGTCTGATTTTCTACATGCCTTTCAAAATATAAACAAGATTATCTCCAAAGAATACAAAATTACTTTATAGCGCCCTTCTACTTCTCAACCAATTTTTCTGTATTCACAAATTGCAACGTACACAAACATTCATTAAATACAAGAGAGAGCTACATTTTGTTTCTACGTGCCTTTCAAAATTTAATCAAGATTAGTACCAACAAATTACTTTATAGATATAGTGCCCTTCTACTTCTCAACCAAGTTTTCTGTATTTTTGTCTCTCTTCAAAGTGCAACGTACACAAACATTCATTCAATACAAAAGAGAGCTACATTTTGTTTCTACGTGCCTTTCAAAATTTAATCAAGATTAGTACCAAAAAAAACAACTTTATAGTGCCCTTCTACTTCTCAACCGAGTTTTCCGTTTTTTTGTCTCTCTACAAAGTGCAACGTACACAAACATTCATTAAATACAAGAGAGAGCTACATTTTGTTTCTATGTGCCTTTCAAAATTTAAACAAGATTAGTACACAAAATTACTTTATAGTGCCCTTCTACTTCTCAGCCGAGTTTTCTGTATTTTTGTCTCTCTTCAAAGTGCAACGTACACAAACATTCATTAAATACAAGAGAGAGCTACATTTTGTTTCTACGTGCCTTTCAAAATTTAAACAAGATTAGTACACAAAATTACTTTACAGTGCCCTTCTACTTCTCAGCCGAGTTTTCTGTATTTTTGTCTCCCTACAAAGTACAACGTAAACCAAATACCGATGGGATGTTAAGTTCATCATATAAATCCATAAATTCTTCCTCCAGCGCTCATTTCTATCTTACCTCCCCAAAAAATATAATAGATGATTCCTGCTAGCTTTATGTTGCCTCATTTCCACAGTTTCTATTTTTAAACCCAGGAATTTATTATCAAGAGGTTAGTGACATCTAGGATCTAGGATATGCATTTTTACGGGATTTTGGAAACTGTATATTAAATCCTTCTTTCTTTTTCAGGGAGGTCGTTATTTGTCTCTGAATGCACTTTAGATATGCTTGTGTGCGTGTGTGTGCGTGTTTGCGTGTGTGTGTGTGTGCACGCGCGCATGTGTGTGTGCGTGCGTGTGTGTGTGTATGTGTGTGTTTGTAATACTTGTGTGATAATTGTAATACTTGTATGTTTGTATGTTTGTGAGTATGTAATCATTTGCCTCCGTAAGCAAGTCTGTATGTAGAAGTGTACAAGTGTGCATGGGTGTATGTTGTGAGAAAAATCAGTGTGTTTATATTTAGTTTGTCTGTATTGAGGTACGGATGTATGTATGCAAAGTATACACTTTCCATTCTATTATACAATTCTACTCTTTCTTTTTTTGTTGTTGAGGGGTCAGTCAGCAGCACAGGCCACCATCTCCCATTCGCCAGCTGAGCTAATTCATTCATATATTGATACCCGGCATCAATTTTTGAGAATGCTACATGAACAGTAATTGTCCTTAGAGGCAAGATGGGTGAAAAATAACCACGGTAGTGATTTAAAATTTTAACTCTTTTGAGACTATTTGATTTTGGTGTTTTACATGCATTCTCCATCCAGACCACAGCCCGGAGTATGTTCGGCCCAGTCAGGAATGGGTTAATATACATGGATCACATATAAAACAGTACAACCTAAAACATCGCTGTCAGTGCAGTGTGTGCAATTGAGAGTATCTTTGTTTTATATGTGTTTCTATGTGTAAGTTTGTTGGTGCGTGTTTGTGTATGTTTTCTTAAATTTTAATTTGCATGTAAGTGTGTACTTTTTTTGTGTACATGTGTATAGGTACTAGATGCACACGTGACTGGGTACTTATGCATACATTTGTGTGTGTGTGTGTGCATTTAACTTGAGTATGTCTGCATTTTGTGTGTATGTGTGTGTGTGTTTGTGCATGTGTGTGAGTGTGTCTGTATTGGGTAGGTATGCTTACATGTTGTGTATGTGTGTGTGTGCGCATGTAAGTGTGGGACTTTATGCATGCGTGTCTAATGTATATGTATGTATGTATGTGTTTTTGTATGTGTGTGTTTTGTGTGTGTGTGTGTTTTGTGTGTGTGTGTATGTGTGTGTTTGTGGGCACTCCTGAAAGGACCCCCGAGATCAACATCGATAAGAGTACACATACATTATGTATCGCAGCTGAGATCTGTGTAATTTATACACTGCATAATACACGCGGATCAGATGAAATGCCAAATGTCAGGGGAAGAGCGGGCCTTACATCACACTGAACATAGTGATGAGAGAGAGCATGGTGCTCGCATCGTTTGACTTCTGGTCCCAAAGCCTAACAAGGCCGAGGGACTCAAAATTGGCCCAGCCCATCTTCCACGAACCCAAAGACAGTGGCAAAGCATGGGCGCTTGGGGGTCACACCTTATGTATTTCTTTGTTTTTTCAAACATGCTCCCCTCATGTTTTCTATTATTTTGGGACTTCAAGAAATTATTGGGGACACAGGCCCCTCCCCCCCCCCTACATATGCCACTGCCAAAAGATAAAAGGAAGTTTACTTAAATTAGTCCTAAGTAGATTTTTTATCCTTCTTTCTCGACTCCTGGCAAAGCCCAATTTTCCTCCCTCATTTTTTATTCATGCAATGCAGGTTATCAATGCACAGTAAAAAGTAAAAGGATCAGTGGAAATAGGATTGGTTCTGGGCTGGTGTTAAGCCCTCGACCCCAGATGTGGTAGTTAGCTACTGCAGACTATAGGGGGGGGGGGGGGGGGCTACTGCATTCCCATGTGTTATGGATGGGGAGAGTGATTGGGGAAGATTAGACAAGGATAGATGAAGAAATACAACAGTTACAGTGTGGAAAAAGAGAGAGAGAGAACGGGAGAAAAGGAACTGAGGACTATACAGAGCTGCATGAAGAAACCACTGATTCCAAATCTACCTTAGATTATGAACAAATGCTGAGATTGTCCTCTTTAACCAGGCAGTACAACAACAAAAAACACAGTAACAATTTTCTTTTTAATGTAAAATTCTTTATACTGTGACAATACTTGCTCATTCAACATTTATATCTGGTTTTAATCTACATACATGTATATTGTAATTTCACTGTTTTTATAAAAAACAAAACAAATAGCTATGTATACAATAAACATCAAGATACCACACCAAATCCAATGAATTATTTATAAACATCGGTTTCATTCACAAAGTCAATCCAGGCAGAAGGTGAACGAATGACATTGATTTCCTTCCACACAATAGAAGCAATCTCCTCCGAAATCACGTCTGGAAAAGCAATTAAGCTTGAATTGTCAATGTTCAACGACAACAAACACACAATTACTATTTTTTTTTTTAAAGAAGGAGGGCAGAAGTTGCTGGAAATGAGCAGGACATACATCAATTGTAACTTCCTCATTGACTGATTACATTTGTGACATTACCATGCCACATGTGTCCTTTCACTTATTTCCCCTCATATTTCTTTTCACATGGCCAGCCCATGATCGGATGGTGGTTCTGCTGCGTTTTTTACCGAAAATTGTCATGCACAAAGGACTTTTAAAGATTAATCATTAGCCCTGGGTCAACAATTACACTGGCCAGCTTGCCCGGGGGCCAGTCGATTTAAACTTTGAGCAAGCAAACAATTATGAAAGTCATATTTTGGTGGGACAATGGGGCATCAAGATTTTCAAACTATAACGGAATATGACAAAAAATGTATTTTCCTCAGTGAAACTCATCCCCAATCACAGTTTTGATCAATATATGAGCAACATTTTGCAAAGTACATGTAGGTAGTTTACAAATTATATTTTGGGCCAGCCCATTTTTGCATCGGGCAATACGCAATTATTTGACTTGCCTAACTGGGCCACTGGCACAAAATTGTTGCGTGAAACCCTGTATATAGCATTGTTTATTCTGGAAATAAAACAAATTGAACTTTGGGCAAGTCAATGTTTATTTTGGGCAATACAAAAATAGAGAGAAATTTAATTTGTCTTGCCCAATTGGGCCTCTAGCAAAAAGCAGGGAGTGTGAAGCCCTGTTGCCCCTGTAAAAGACCATTTAGCATTTTTATTTATTTTTTTGTAACAGGTTGATGCACTTGCTGGCAAAAAGGGAGGAAGTAATTGCCTTTTGTCTCGCGCCGGAAGTGCTAGAGAACAATTGGTGAGAGGAATTGCAACCAATCGGAAGTCAAACAGGAATTCAAATCGGGAGTTAAAACAGTTAAACAGTATACTAGGCCCACTAGTTCAGAGGTTAATGGTGCATGTGGACTAGATACATGTAGGTAACAAATGAGAATGCCTCTCTATCTAGAAAGACAATAGGAGAAGAAATCTGAGCAAAGTAAAGAATTGCAGAAATATTTAGGACGCTCTTGCAGAGGTTTTAAGATAAGATCTGGTCACTTGTGATAAAGCGTTACACAACCAAAGGTGAAGAAAGTTCAGCTGTGTTTTTGTACCATACACTTGTCACATGTGCAGTTGATGTTGGCAATTTCTTTTCTTTCTTTTTTTTTTTGTTGACACGAGGTTTTTGAATTGATAAAGTACAGTAAAGACAATACGATTAATTAGAAAAAATAAACAAGAGAGGAAAAGGGGAGTAAAGCAAGAAACATAAATATATGGAAATAGAGAGGGGAAATAATCTGTACTCAACTTGGCCATCCTCGGAATTTCTCTAATGTATATGAAAAGATGCAAGTTTGTTTTCATTTAGTTCAATTGAAAATGTCATCATTTAATGGAACATTGCAGCAATTTATGGCTACCACTTCAACCAAAAAGCTATGAATTTGCTACCAATGCCTCCTCCACAAATCTACAGATCAGCAGTGTCCAATCTCACACTCAATATTTATTACACAAGATCATTTTCCTAGCAATACAATTTTCATTGGCCTCGAACAGTTTTCCAATGTAAATTATCTAATAACTCATCTATAGGAAGAGGGGAAAAAATGCACATAGAGTGCAAAGAAACGCTCAGAAATGATAAGCAAAATATGATATGTTAAACACCCGATTGAAAGGCAGGAGGACAAATTAAGAGAGATAAATGAGATAAGGGGAAATGAAATGCTAAAGTTTCAGAGATTGATAGAAACCCGAGATGGTATCAAACTTAACTGAGAAGAAGAGAGAGATACAAGGGGATAAACTGAGAAAGATAGAAAAGGGATGAAGACTTGAACATATACTTTATCTAGAGAGAGAGAGAGAATCTCAATGAGATAAAGGCAGAGCTAGAATAAGATATAGCAAAATAGAGAATTGGTATTAAAGCGCAATCAGAAGAGCGGATACAGTCATACATGTGTAGATTAATTACCCAAAGATTAAGAGATACAGAGAAGATGAAGGTAGAGGTAGAATTATAGAGGAGGGGAGAGGAGGTGAGAGGAGATATAGAGAGGGGAGAGTAGATACCAAGAGAGAGGTGCAAAGAGAAAGAGAGAGCCTCACAGAGATAAAGATGGGATAGAATTAGAGAGGAGGGGAGAGGAGATAGAGAGAGGGGAGAGTAGATACCAAGAGAGAGGTGCAAAGAGAAAGAGAGAGCCTCACAGAGATAAAGATGGGATAGAATTTGAAGACAGGGGTGGGAGTAGAGGGGGGAGAGATGGGGTGCGATGGCAGAAGAGAGGCGACAGTCTACCAGAGATTAATAACTAAATAAGAGAGAGAGAAGTAGAGATATTGAGAGAGAGGAGGAGGGAGGGAGAATAGTAAGAGGAGAGCTAGCATCCACTCATCGGAAAGGTCTCTAACCTTCCAACCACTTGCTACCTGCTAGAGACATTTCTAGGATGACCTGTTTCATCGACATCAAAATGAAAGAGCCGAAATGCAGTGCATGGCCGTCCCCTAATTATGCATGTTTTCAGTTTAGCGTATATATATATTGATCATAGGAAACATTTGTATGGAACAAAACTGAACTTCGTTATTAAACTATCTGGTTGACTATTTTCATTAATGGTGACGATTCTTGAATGACACGTTTCATAAAGATCAAATGATAGTTCTAACCAAGCTGCAATTATGAATGACAATCCCTTTATGTGCAGAAACAAAGCGCAAAAAAAAGGTCTACCTCGGACTCGCTACCACTATCATTAGGATCAACCCGTGCATGTGATGGATCCTAGGTGGCAGATTCAAGCCCATGACCTCGCTATCTGGGCCAAACGCTTTAACCAGACAGCCTGTGGTTTTACATAATCCATAATCGGCTCAAAACTTGACTGGATCAAACTGATTACATACATACAACATCTAAGACATATAAATGTGCAATTAAAGACCACGATCTTGAAAAAATTGACACAATTGAATTCAACGTCTTTAGATAGATGCGTGATTACAGACCTAGATCTTTAACAGGTTGCCGGATTAAATTGAACATATTACGATAGATGCATGATTAAACACACCTAGTGCCATAACAAGTTCTGCATATATATTTGTATTCATTTAGCAACCACAAGGTGACATACACAACCATGCCCTTGAAAATGTTGCAAGTAAATTCCTGGTTATCATTACATAACGACTTTGCTATTTTCCTGGAAAACTGAGATCTTATGCAATCTATTCAAGATAGAGAATACTAACAGATTTGAGGCTGCACAGTACATTACTCATGACAGATAGGTTCCTCTGACAGTTAATGAATCACAATTCAGTTAAAATTAATAGTGCTCGTTGACCAGTGTCTTAATTGTTTCAGTTAACAATCAAATAATGCTTAATTAAAATCAACTCTGACACTTTACTAATGGAAAATGAGTTAATATTTCTCTTTGCTACTAAATTATAATCCGTATCAAAATTTGATTATTTTTTCAAACAAATGTTTTAAATGTGTTTGTCTCTAATTGATAATCAATTCTTTAACAATAAAATTAACATTCTTTTAAATAAAATCTAAAAATCAGCAATTATCTTATTTATCAAGTAAGGGTCTAAAAACTAAATAAAATCTCAAATTGAATGCAAAGGAACGAAGGCGGTTAATTATATTTGAGAAGAGATAAAAAAAACAAGGTCTGTTGTGCAAATTTAATCCCATGATAGTCTTGTCTCATATCCCAATCTTCCAAGAATTTGAGCAGTTATTACGCAACGAGAACAATAATTAAACGTTTCAAGGCAAAGACGATCTGGGTCTATAACCAGCACTGGCGTAAATCTGTTCGGAAAACACAATGCATTGGAGGGGCGAGCATTGTTTGTGAACAATTGCTCGCCCCCCCCCCCCCCCCCAATGCATTGTGCTTTCCGAACAAATTTACGCCCATGATAACCAGTATGGGTTAGTTGACATCAGCGACAGAAGTTTGAACATATTTAACCAGTATTCTGTCTGAGAAACTGCTCTTGAGTGTTTTTGTTCGTTTCAATTAACCTGTTCAGGACTAGTCGCGAAAATATTTGGGCTTTGGTCTATGCAGGATACATGTTGTAGCAAAATTGGTCCGTCATGAATGGGTTAAATGCGGGAAGCTACTTTAAATTTGGCTTTTAAAATGAGCATGATTTGCCTCCAATCATCATCATATGTTCATAATTATGTGAATTTTCCAAACACATTTAATAATGTGATTGACTTTAACTGAAGGGGCACATAAATAACCAACATTTGTTTAAATGTCATTATCACAAGATGGAACACTGATATTAAAGGGAGTGTCAGATATTGCCCAAAATGACATTTGAGACTTCAATCCTGTACCAAAATCATTGTAAGATACAATGTATGTCCGAATGATGTGTGAAAGTTTCATTGAAAAAGAACACTGCTTTCCTGATTAAAAAAGCGAAAATATGCCTCAGCTTTTACAACGAATTACTGTCTGACGTTTATGAGGTTTATGACAGTTCATTAACGCTCTTGAGCTGAATGATAGATATCGTCATGAATGCTAAAGGGGCATTTGAAAAAATCTAACCCTATTTTATTCTTCTTTTACCATAAGCTAAACAACACGGTAGAAGAGAAACGAGGAAGCTCCAAGTAAATTTTGTGGAGTTAGACACTTTACAGGCCTCCCTTTAAATGCCGGGGTATGTCTGGGAGTATGGAACAATGACCTCTTGCTTACTGCCTGAAGGGAAATTACATGATTGCATCTCAATTTATAGAAGAAAGCACATGGATGTTTGTAACATAAGTCAATTGTGACTATTGAATGCCGGAGTATATCTGCAGAGTACATACAAGG